>JAWNMU010000609.1:232500-283142 GCA_035043665.1 Drosophila quasianomalipes | reverse complement strand
TATGGACGGGCGGAAGAAAACGTTCTAAATTATTCTCGTCTGTCTTTGTTTTCGTCTTTGCGTCGAGGAGAAGAAGGAAGGGAAGGAAGGGAAGGAAGGGAAGGAGGAGAAAGGAGGGAAGGGAGAGAAGGAGAGGAAAGAAATAGAGTTTTGTCCTCTTCGCCACATCTTTCCCCCTCTCTTTCTCCCTCTCTTTCCCCCTCTCTTTCTCTTCACCCGCGCTCGCACTCTCACTCTCACTCCCACTCGCACTCCCTTTCTCACCCTGTCTCTCATTCCCTCTCGCACTCTCTCTCCATGTCACCTCCTCTCGTCCATGCTCTTCCCCACTCCCACTCACACTCGCCCCACTCCTCTTTGTTTTATTCTTCTCCTTCCCCTTCTCCTCCAGTTTGCGCACCAACAGAGACCTCTTCTTCCCCTTCCCACCTTTCGCCCTCTTACTCTTTGACTCCTTCCTGTTCACGTTCGGCTCAAAGGCAAGAGGAAAGAATAAGATCGCAGCGAGTAGGAGTAGAAAGAGAAGAGGAAAGGGAGACGGGGAGGGAGAGAGAGACGGAGAGGGAGAGGGAGAGTGAGAGGGAGAGAGAGGAGGAGGATCAGAAGGAATACGAAGACGACGATGTTGATACGGAGTCCCTTTCACTTTCCACCTTTACCCCCTTGCTTGCTCTATCATCAATCTCTCCTCCGCCTTACACTCGGACTGGATCCGCTCCCTCCCCTATTCCCCTTCCTTTTCTGCTGCTCATTCATCCTCTCTACCTTCTAGGATGCCCAAGAAGCAACGTATGAGAGAAAAGGTGAAGGCAAAGGAGAATGAGAATGAGAAGGAGAAGGAGGAGAAGGAGGAGAAGGGGAAGGAGAAGGAGAAGGAGGAGGAGGAGGAAGAGGGACTTGCCATACGCGAGAGGAGCAAGGAAAGAGGGGAAAGGGATGAGAGGGAAGGGATAGGAGAGAAAAAGACACGTGATATGCTTATTGACATTCAAATTGAGAAGGAGAAGGAGAGGGAAAGAGAGAGAGAGAGAGAGAGGGAGAGGGAGAGAGAGAGGGAGAGAGAGAGGGAGAGAGAGAGGGAGAGGGAGAGAGAGAGGAGAGATGGTAGATTTGTTTTGGGAAGTGCCGTAAATGGAGTGAAGGGTATGGCCCTCAGAGATCAGAGAGATAGCGTCTGCAGCATCTACAGCTTCCGTAGTTCTCTCTCCTCCACCTCCGCTTCTTCTTCGGCATCATCCGCCTCCTCCTCTGCTTCCGTCGACCCTTTCCCCGCTCCCTCTGCCGCCGCCTTCTCTTCCTCCGCCGCCGCCTCCTCTTCCTCCGATTCAGTCTACGACTCCTCTGCTTCCGCCTACGATTCATCCCTCTCGACTAGCAGCAGAGGCATTCGTTCCCTCTTCTCTCCCTCCCACTACCCTTCCTCTCCCTCTCCTTCGCCCTCCTTGCCTCAATCACCATCTCCGTCCCCTTCGTCTCCTGCCTCTCCCTCTTCTCCCCGCACTTCCTCTCCTTATAAACCTTCTTCCTCTCATCATTCTCATAGCCCATTTTCTCCCCCTTCTCCCCCTCTCTCTCCCCCTCTCTCTGCCTCCGCCACTGCCTCTGCCTCCGCCTCTGCATCTCTCTCTCCCTCTTCCTCTGCCTCTCCCTCTCCCTCTCCCTCTCCCACTCCCTCTCTCTCTCCCTCTCCTTCTCTCTCCTCTTCTCCCCTCGTCTTCACTCGTTCATTTTCCCACCCCAACTCGCTTTCTCGTTCCCCCTCCTCCACTCCATCTCCCCGCATTGGCTTGGATGATGGAGAGAGAGGATCGAGTTCGTTACGCAAGAGAACGAGCATGCTTCCGCTCAAACATCCCGATAAGACTGCAGAAGCAGAGGCGCCTTCTTCGCTTCCTTTACCGAACGACCTGTTCCCTCCTCGAATCGTCGCTACATCTTCCGTTTTCTATGCATCCTATTCCTCGTTACTCGACAACCAAAGCGGAGGGAGAGAGGGAAAGAGAGGGCGATCACCGGATATACACTCCAGCAGAGGGGAGAGAGAAGGAGGTAGTAGAGAGAGGAGGGAGATGAGAGAGAGGAGGGGAAGCGAAGGGTATTCCGTATCGTCGAATAGAAGCAATAAAAGATTCGGGGATAACGATTTCGGTGATCAAGAGGAAGAGGAAGTGGACGTAGAGCAGTTGGAAAATGCTAATAAGGGAGCAGAGGGAGGGAGAGAAGGCGAAGAGATAGGAAGAGGAGGAAGAGGAGGAGGAAGAGGAAGAGGAAGCGGAAGTGGAAGAGAAAGAGGAAATGCTGATGGTTCTGAAGGGAAGGTAGGAATCACCGAAGCTGATGGAAGAGAAGAAGGCGAAAGGACGAAGAAGAGGACATCGTTGACTGGAAGTGCAGACTATGCGGAGGAAGTAATGACAATGGAGGGACGTCAAGACCTCGAAAGGGGTGGAAGGGGGGCAGAGAAGGAAGAGAAGAGAAGGAAGAGGAGGAGGGGGAGGAGGATATGGAGGAGGACGATGAATTTGCGGTTGTACTTACGAAGATGAGCTCAGTTGGAACTGAAGAAAGCTACAGCAGACATGCTTCATCGGTAGACTCGATCCAATCCCTCAGGTCTACGCAGTCGCAGCAGCCTCCTTACTCGCCCTCCTCCCCCTCCTCCCCCACTCCCCGCACTCGTTATGCGCATAGTTCTCACTACCAGCATCATGATCGTCATTCACACGAACTGAGGGACCACCGTAAGCTACTCCCCGGGACTTCCCATGAAGAGCATGACGAGCATGAAGAGCATGACGAGCATGATGATGTAGCTGAGGCAACCACCGACTCAGTCTCCTTTCCGCTCTCACGTTCGCATACGCCCTCTGTCGCTCTCTCTCACTCTCACTCTGCTTCGATCTCCGCTCCCTTTTCCCGCCACCCTCTCCTCCACTCCCACTACCTCTCACTAGCCTCCCCCTCGGACCCCTTCTACTCAGACCACCCGTCTTCTACTCTATCTTCCTCCCCTCTCCACTCTTCTCTCCCCTCTCCCCGCCTCTCATCTTCTCCCTTGCACTCGTCCCTCCCCCTCTCCCTCTCTCACTCGCCTCTCTTACTACCCTCCGCACTTCTCTTCATCTTCTCATGACGACACTCTCTTTCTAGGTACCTCCCCTTCCCCTCCTCTACTCCTTGCTTCTCCTGCCCTCACTGCCTCTCCCTCTCCCCTTCTGTCCTCTTCTTCCCACTTACAATGCGAAGCGGAGAGGGAGGAAGCGAGAGAGGGAAAGAAAGAGGAAGAGAAAGATGCCGCCGGAGAAACAGATCGAGCAGTAAAGGCTGAAGGGGAAGCTGTGTGCATATCGGAGAGAGAAGCAGAAGCGAAGGTGGAGACGATCTCCGCTAATGAAGCCAACATTGCAGTGCTTTCGTCTGTGCACGCTTTCCCCTTTCCCCGTCCTCCCTCTTCTCTTCCCTCTCAGCCCCCTTTCCTTCGAACCAAATCAGATGGGGAGAGGGGAGGAGACTTGGGAAGAAGGGGCAGAGGGGAAAAGGAGTGGGGAAGGGAGAGGAGAGAGGACGAGAGAGATGGGAGAGGATTCCATACCTGATAAGAGAGATAGGAAGAGAGAGGGAGAAGGCACGGATTCTCAATTTGAAGGACACTACTCTACTCTCCCTCTTGAGAATTCTTCATTCCCTTCTTCTTCATCTTCTTCATTCTCTGCCGCCTACTCTGCTTCTGCGGGCACGTCCTTGTCCTCTGTTTCTCTCTCTCCCTCCTCATCTATTTGCGCACACCCCATCTCTCCCGCCTCTTCCTCCGTTTGCTCTGCTTCAGCATCGTTTTCTGCTTTAGTATCTTCATGCTGTTCCTCCTCTTTCCCTTCCTCCTTGCCCCCTTCTCCTTTGCTTTCACCTTCTCTCTCTCCTTCCCCCTCTCCTTCCCCCTCTCCTTCTCCCTCTCCTTCCCCCTCTCCTTCCCCCTCCCTACATTTTTCTTCTCATCCTTCTTCCTCTCCTTCCCCCCTCTTCCCCCCCTCTTCCCCCTCGTTCTCTTCATCTCCCTACCCTCTCTCAACTTTTGACCCGTCTCTCCCTTTCCCTCGTTCTTCATCGTCCTCTCCCTCTATTACTCCCTCCCTTCCCCCTCACTTTTACCGAGTGTTTCCCCTGAGGAACCAGGCTTTGGATTCGATCCCTCTCGCCTCGACCCTCTCGTCATAAGAGACCATGTGCTCAAAGAGGAGGAAGAAAAGGAGAGAGATAGCGGGAGGGAGAGGGGAGTGGAGAAGGTAGTTGAGAGAGAGGAGAAGGATGCGAAAGCGTTGGTGAGAAAGGACTACACGATAGGGGAAGAGACGATAGCGCAAGAGGGAGGAAGGAGGGGCAAAGGGGGAAGGGGAAGAGGAGGGGGAAATCAAGTGTATGAGAAAGACTCCCAAGGCTCCCTCTGGAACCCTTCTTCTTCCCCTCCCCCTTCCTCTTCTTCTCTTCCCCCTCCTCGTCCTCGTCTCCCCCTTGCTCTTCATCCACTTCCTCTTCCTCTTCCTCTTCCTCTTCTTCTTCCGCTTCCGCTTCCTCTTCCTCTTCCTCTTCTTCTCCTTCCCCATCTCATCTTTCTTTTCAGTCTCTCCCTCAGCCCATCCTTTCTTCACCCTCTTCTCTCTCTCCCTCTCCTTCTCTCTCTCCCTCTCCTTCTCCTTCTCCCTCTCCCTCTACCTCTTCCTCTCCCTCTCCCTCTCCCCCTCCCTCCGCCTCTGCTTCTCCTTCTAGCCTTCCGCATTCACCCACCCCTTCTCCCCCTTCCTTTCCTTTTCAGTCATCATCCGCATCTCCTTCATCGTCGCTTTCTTCTTTGTCTTCAGCCTCCGCTTTTTCCGCCTACTCTTCCTTCTCTTCGTATTCTTCCTACTCGCCTTCCCCACAGTTCCATCATCGTAGATTAGTGCCTCGTCCTCAGACTTCTGTTGGAATCAACTCTGCAAACGTTGCAAATTCCAACGCACATATTGGAAACTCGTCTTCAGTGACTTCGCTATCTGCTCCTACCCCGTCGGGCTCTTCTTCTCTTTCATCTTCGTGCATCACCCCATTCTCTTCCTCTCCCCCGTCCTCCACGTTCGCTTCTCCTTCTTTTGTGCCCAACTCCCTCTTTAACTTACAAGACCACTCATCAGAAGTCCCCACTTCCCCCTCTCTCTTCCACTCGTCGATTGCCCTTAAGGATGATTCTGCCTCGCTCTCCCTCTCCCTCTCCCTCTCCAACTCCAACTCCCGATCACCGTCCGTCTCCTCTCCTATCGATTCTTCCCCCTCTCCCTCTCCCTCCCCTTCTTCCTCGTCCCCCTTTTCCTCCTCCTCGCCTTCTTCATCCTCATCTTCATCTGTTTTCGCTTCGTGCGCTATCTCCACCCCTCCCTCTGCCCATTCGTTTTTGACTTCCCCCTCTATTCCAGTCTCTTCCATCTCTGACCTGAGAGGTTATTTGAATATGTCTCTTACTTCTGCTTCCTCAGGTTCTTTCTCTTCAATTCCTTCACCTCTTACTCCTCATCGCCTAGTCGCGTACCCTTCTTCGCCCTCTTACCCCTCTCGGCCTCTCGTGGTGCCTCCGCTTTCTCATAGTGTTCCTCACAAGAGGGCGTCATCGGTTAAGTTGGCAACGAGAGCATTGGGAGGCAGCTCATTCTCCTCCCTCTCCTCCATCTCTTCGTCTCCTTCCTCTCTCTCTCCTTCACTCTCCGTTTCCTCCCTCTCTCGCACTGCCCCTAGCTCATCTTCGTTGTCCCTGCTACTGTCCCACATGGCTTCGTCTACGCCTTATTCTGCAACCACTCTTCCTGGAACAGAAGATGGAAGAGTAGAGAAGAGGGAGAAGGAGGAGAATGGAGGGAAGGACAACAAGGAAGAAGTAAGGGTAGATGGGAGAGAGGGAGAGAAAGAGGGAGAGAGAAAGGGAGAAGAAGAAGGAGACGGAGAGGGAGAGGGAGAGAGAAAGGAATATGAGGGCATAGAGGGGAAGGAAGAAAAAGAACAGAGGGCAAGAGAGGTAGGTGAGGGGGCAGAGAAAGAGGGAGAGAAGGAAGGTGAATCCGTCTCTGTTCCATTCAAAGCGCGTACTGCTCCACCCACCTCCCTTCCCTCCTCCCCCTGCCTCTTCTCCGTACTCTCCTCTGGAGTCTGATGTCGAAGATAAATTCAGTAATAAGGAGGAGAAGGAGGAGGAGGAAGAGAAGGAGAAGGAGAAAGAGAAGGATGAGAAGGAGAAGGAGGAGAAGGAGAAGAAGAAGGAAGAGGAGGAGGAGAAGGAGGAGGAAGGGAAAAAGATTGGGGTAGAAGAGAGGGGAGATGAAAATGAGAAGGAGGAAATTGAAGAGGCGGGAGTCACGAGAGAAGGGAGAAAAACCGTAGCAGAAGGAGAAGGCAAAGAAGGAGAGAAGGAAGGAGAGAGAGAGGAAGCGAGTGCGAGAAGGGAGACGTTCAATGGAAACGGATGCGGAAGAGAGGGGCTGGAAGAGGAGGGGCAAGGGGGCGTGGAGGGGGAGAAGGGAGATGGAGAAGGGGATGAGGAAGAAGTGGAGGAGGGAGTGGACGAAAAGCAAAGAGTAGAAGGGGAAGGAGAAGAAGGAGAAGAAGGAGAGGAAGGAGAGGAAGGAAGAGAAAAAGGAGAAGAAGGAAGAGAAAAAGGAGAGGAAGGAAGAGAAAAAGAAACAAATATCTCTACACATGAAAATATCGCATCTGCTATTTCTTCAATTCCTTCCCAGCCTCTCTCTCCCTCGTCCTCCTCCTTCTCTCCCTCTTTCTCTTCGTCGAACTCCTTCTCTTCCTCCTCTTCCTGCTCTTCCTCCTCCTTGTCTTCACAGCCTAACACCACCTCTCTCCCCTCTTCCTCGGCCACTTCTCCTTCCCTTTATTTCCAACCTCTACCGCCATAGGATCTGACTTCTCCGTATCTCTAGTCCCGTTTCCCTCTCACTCTTCCTCCTCCTCCTCTACCCACTCATCTCCTCCTCTCCACTCTTCTCCGGTTTCCGACTCTCTCTTTCTTTCGGCCTCGTCCTCTTCATCCCCCTCAGACTCACCCGCGACAGCGCAGACTCCTACAAACTGTTTCTGTCCGCCCCACTCCTCCGTCTCCCCTCCTTCTCTGCATTGTCTACTTCCTCCTCCCCTCCCTTTTGCATGGCAGGAGAAGCAGAGAGGTCTTCGCTGGATTCTCCTCCTTCCTCAGACCCTTCCGCCTTCTCCTCCTTCTCCTCCTTCTCCTCCCCCTCTCACTCCGTTTCAACTGAACAACTGCCTCATCACGCACTCTCCCTCTCTCTCCCTCTCTCTCCCCCTCTACTCCTCCCTCCCCATAATAATCAGACCGCAAGTCCTCCTGATTTGCCTTCTTCCCCCTTCTCTTTCCCTCCCCTCTCCCGCCTTATTTGCTTCCTCTTCCTCTTCCTCTTCCTCTTCCTCTTCCTCTTCCTCTTCCTCTTCATCTTCCTCTGACTCCTCCACTTCATCTTCCTCCTCTTCCTCTTCCTCTTCCTCTTCATCTGCCCCCCTCCCTTCTTAGCTACGCATTCTTTTTCAGTGCCTCTTCCTTCGCATCTATCCCACTCGCACCCTTCTTTCCCGTCCCACCCTTCTCTTTCCTCCTTCCCTGCTTTCTACCCTCCTTTAGCTCCAGCTCATCCGCATTCCCCTGCACTTTCGCACCACCCGCTTCCGCTTTCCTTCTCATCGTCTCTCAATACGTCTCTAACCAAAGCATCTATGATTCACTTGCCCGCTTTCCCTACTCCCTCCTCCCCTTCCTCCTCCAAAACACTCATGTTCCTTAACTCACTTATCAACAAGAACCAGTCTCATTCGCTTCCCATTTCTCTTTCCCCTCCTTTCCCTCCCTCTCCTTCTTTGTACTCTCGTTCCCCTTCTCCTACCGTTCCCTCTTCTTCTTCCGCCTCCTCCTCCTCCTCCTCTTCTCCATCTCCATCTCCATCTCCATCTCCATCTCCATCTCCATCTCCATCTCCATCTCCATCTCCATCTTCCTCTTCATCTTCCTCTTCCTCTTCCTCTTCCTCCTCCTCTTCCTGCTTATCACAATTCTCCGCCCTCTCCTACGGTTCTTATTCATGCTCCTCTCCTCTCTCATACGCTTCTTCTTCCTCCACCCCTCTCCAACCTTTCCTCCTCGCCCTCCCTTTCGTCTTCGTACTCTCCACGTGTCTCTTCCTTCATGAAAGTGAGGGTAAAAGCTCAGGCCAACAAGTCAAGGAGAGCGTCGGTAACATCCGAGCCGATAGCGGGAGTGGGTCGGGCGAAGGAGAAGGAAGGAAAAGATAAGGGAAAAGAGAAAGGGAAAGAGAAGGGGAAAGAAAGGGGAAAGGACATTGGCGTTGCAAGTACTCCTACGCTCGTCGCCTCCTCTCCTCATCTTCACTCACTCTCCCACCCGCTCTCCCTCTCCCTCTCCCTCTCCCTCCCCCTATCTCACTCACACTCCCGCCTTCTCTCCCTTTCGCAGTCTGATATGTCGAGTCCTAAAACGTCTTCCACTTCTCCTTCATCTTCACTTTCTTCCTCTCCTTCTCCCTCTCCCTCTCCCTCTCTCCTCTCCCTCCGCCTCCCCTTCCTCTCGTCCCTCTGCTCCCCCCACTGCCTCTCTCTCTGCCTTTGACTCTGCGATGTCTTGCGTTCCGTCAGGCTCTAAGTCAGACCCTCCTACTCCTCTTCATTCTCTCTCTCCTGCTTCCTCTGTCTCTCCTTTGACTTATTTCCAGGTTGGAGTAGGAGCTGGAATGGGGGCAGGGGAGGTAAGGGGGGAGGGATGGGAGCGGGAGTGGGAGAGGGAGAGGTGGAGAGGGAAGAGGGAGTGAGTGCGGGAAGAAAGAGGCATAGGAGTGGGAGAGGGAGGCGGAGTCCGCTACGAATCGTTCGGATCCGAGGGGGGAGTGAAGCACCCGTGAGTCCGTGCGTGTATGGTTTGACAGGAATAGGAATGAGGGAGAGCATCAGTGGGAGTGTGAGTGAAGAAGAAGGAATTAGGACTGGGGAAAGTGGGGGAAGCGCAGGCGGAAGCGTAGGGAGCGCAGGAGGAAGCGGAGGAGGAAGCGTACGTAAGCGTGGGAGGAAGCGTAGGAGGACTGTGGGCAATGGGAAGAGAAGGAGGGGAAGCGTATGGAGCGGAAGGCAGTAGTGGAAAAGGTAAAAGCATAGGACTCGAAATACTAATGAGAGCAACAGAGAAGGAGAAAGAAAGGGAAAGGGAGAGGAACAAAGAGAAGAAGGGCGAGAATGGCGGGGTGGAGAAGGAGAAGGCGGAGGGAAATGCGGAGAAGACAAACGAAGAGAGAGTGGGTGAATGGGCGGTGGAAAAGGAAAGGAGGAGAGCGAAGAGACAGTGGGAGAAGGAGAAGGAGAAGGAGAGGGTGAGGGAGAGGGCGAGGGAGAGGAGAGGGAGAGGGAGAGGGAGAGGAAGGGAGAAGAGGGAAGAATAGGAGTGTCTCTGTCGCTTCCGCCTTCTCCCTCCACTGCCCCGCTTTCTTCTAGACCCTTCATTGCCACTCCCAACCTAGCCTCTTCGATCAGTGGCTCCTTTCCTCCTCCTATCTCTCCCCACTTCCCCCTCTCCCCCTCCACTTTCACAGGACTCAATTCCCCTTTGTCGGATCCATCGTCTCGGTCTGGAACTCCCAGACGGGCTCATCCCTCTTCTCTTCCTTCCTCTCTCTCACTCTACTTCCCCTCCCCCTCCCCTTCCTCTCCCTTCTCGACTTTCCCATTTTCCCCCTCTCATATACCTATCCCACTCCACTCTCCCTCTTCCTCTTCCTCTTCCTCTTCTTCTTCCTCTTCCTCTCCTCCCTCCACCTCCTCCGCTCCTTCTCCTCTCCCTTCTCCCTCACCGTCTGCCTCTTCCTCCGCTTCCGCTCCCCATTCTTCCTCTCATTTTCCCCCGAGTCGAATGGGAGCGTATCGACAGACTCTATCATTCCCTTCCCTTTCCCTTCTCCTTTCCCTTCCCCTTATCCTTCTCCTTACTCATTTCCCTACCCTCCTTCTCCTTACCCCTCCTCTCCCTACTCCTCTCCTCATCCTTATTCTTCTCCCACCTCCCCTCACCCCTCCTTCTCTTCACCTTACTCTTCCCCTCATCTATCGCTTGCGCAATCTCAACTATCTCTACAACTTCAGCAAATACAAGCTATGCAGCAGCAACAACAACAAGAACAACAAGAAAAACAACAAGAGCAACAACAAGAACAACAAGAACAACGAGAACAGCAGAAATCACCACAGGAAAAAGAAGAGGGAAACGAGTACAACCCAGAGGTCGCTGCGGCGGGTGGCGAAGAGAGAGATAGCAGGAGGAATGGGAATAGGTGATGTAGGGATGGGAGAATTAGAAGAACGAAAGGAAAACTCTTGTCGGCCCTCAGCAACTCTTTCTTCTGCTCCCTCTGCTTCGTCTGCTGATTCGCCTTCTGCTTCTTCTTCCCCTCCCTCTTCCTCTTCCTCTTCCTCTTTCTCTTCCTCTTCCTCTTCCTCTTCCTCTTCTTCTTCCTTGGCCACCCCTCCTTCGGCTTCTTTCCCCACATTTTCATTTTCCCCCTCCTCCACTTCCTCCTCTGCTTCGAAACATCTAAGCCTATCCGCCTCCCTCCACCCTTCTCTTCGCATTCCAAATCCTCTTCTCCCTCCTTCTGGGTGTCTAGCTCTCGTCCCCCACCCTCTCCCGTTCGTGCCCGTCAATCTAAGCATCATACGTCTTCAAGCACGCCATACGTCTCCTCTTCGCCTCCTCTCTCCATCCCCTCATCTCTCTCTTTCTCCCCACTCCTCCTCCCCCTTCCTCTCCATTGTTCTCACACGCATCCTCTTCTCCTTCATCCTTTCCCTTCTCTCCCTCCTCCTCCTCCTCTCCCTTCCCTTCCTCTCTCTCCGAATCCACTTCCATACCGTTTTCTTCTTCTCCCTCCCTCCCTATTCCCTTGCCCACCTCTTCCTCTTCTTCATCCTCTCCTTCGTCTTCCCCTTCCTCTTCTCCCTCCTCCTCTTCCTCCTCTTCCTCTTCATCTTCCCATACGTTTAACTTTCCCAAACCTTGGAATCCTCCTTCTATCCTTCCCTCCCCCTCCCCCTCCCCCTCCCCCTCTCCCTCCCCCTCTCCTTCTCCTTTTTCTTCTGCTCCTCCGTCTCCCTCTCTTTCTTCCCCCTCACTTTCTCAATCTCCTTTCCCTTTTCCTTTTCCTTCTCCTTCTCCTTCTCCTTCTACTTCTCCTTCCCCTTCTCTTTCTTCTCCTTCGCCATCTCCTTCGCCTTCTGCATCCGCTTCTCCCTTTCTCTCTCACTCACCCTCACCCTCCCTCTTCGCACCCCTCTGCCCCCTCTACTTTTGTCTCCTCCGCCTTCTCCCCTCCCTATTCGCTTGGACTTCAGCTGTCTAGTCTTCAGCTCTCGACCTCGACCCCCTCTTCTTCTTGGTCTTCTCCCTCTCTTTCCCCCTCTCCTCGCCCCCTCTCCCTTCCACTCACACCATTTCCCTCTCTTCTCCAGCCTTTGCTCCCCCTTCCCCCTCTCCTCGCTACGCTTGCCTCTCCCCTTCGACATCTCCTTACCCGTCTTCTTCCTCCCCTTCGCCCCCTTCCCCAACCCCTTCATCCCCTCCTATTCGTTCAATCTCCTCTCTGCTCTCTCTATTTCGATGCCTGCTTTGAACCCTTCTCTCCACATTCCCCCTCTCCATCCCTCCTTCTCCTTCCTCAGTTCCATCGTTCTCTCGATCATCGTCGTCACCCTCCTCCTCCTCCGCCTTACCCCCCTCCTCTTCATATCGGGAGAGAGTGTGGGTGCGATTGGAATCACAAGGCTAAGAGAAGGGAACGTTGAGAGACATAGAGCGGAGGGGAGAGGACTAGTAGGAGAAGGAGAAGGGGAAGGAGAAGGAGGAGGAGGAGGAGGAGTAGGGGTAGGTGAAGGAGAAAGAGGTAGAGAGAGAGTCGGAAGTGGAGAAGGAGAGGGGAAAGAAGGGGGAACAGGTGAGAGAGGAGAGAGGCGAAAAAGAAGAGAAAGAAGGGGATGAAAGAAGGGAAGAGGGAAGGAGAGAAGAAGAAGGGAAAGAAGAGAAAGGGAAAGGAGACCAAAAGCACACTCTTACCCACCGTCCCTTCGTCGCACTCCCACTCCCACTCCCACTCTAACCCCCACTCCCACACCGATCCACACTCACATTCACACTCCTCTCACCCGCATTTACATTCTTCCCACTCCCACTCCTCCCTCCCGCACTCCTCCCATTCCCATTCCTCTCACTCGCATTCACACTCCTCTCACCCCCACTCTCACTCTTCTCATTCTCTTCCATCCCATTCGCATTCTCGTCCATCGAATCCCCTCTCTCATTCATACCCTCTTCCTCTCTCTCACTCTCGGTCTCGTAATGAACATTCCCATTCCCACTCTCACTCTCACTCCCACTCCCATTCTCACTCACGACCCCACACCCACTCCAATTACTCCCCTCTCCTCATTCCCACTCCCACTCCCACTCCCACTCCCACTCCCACTCCCACTCCCTCTCTCACTCTCACTCCCACTCTCAGCCACATTCTCATAGAAGATCTTCTTCCCTTTCCCTTCCCCCCACCCCCATTCCCTCTCCCTTCTTACACCTCTGGACCACACGTGTCTGCTTCTCCTTACCCCTCTCCCTACCCCTCCCTCTCCCTTCCCCGTCGCCCTCTTACTCCAGCTCCCCAATACCTTCTCCCCTTTCATCTCCCTGTCCTGCTCCTTCCAGATTCTTCGTTCTCCCTTTCCCTTCGCTTGCCCTCACTTCTTCTATCTTGCTGCCTTCCCCCTCTACCTCTGGCCCGTCATCCTCCTTACCCCCTGCCCACTCTCACTCCCAGTTCCACTCATATTCCCCCTTTCCCTCTCCTTCTCCCTCTCCTTCTTCCTCTTCATCTTTCTCTCCCTCTCCCTCTCCCTCTCCCTCTCTCCCCTCTCTCTCCCTCTTCTAACACTCGGAATGACTCATCCCCCTCTAGCTCTTCTCACCCCTCTTTAATTATTCATCCTTTGGCTGATCCACTCATTTCTCCTCCCTCTCCCTTCTTTCTCTCCCTCTCCATCTCTCTGTCCCTCTCCCCTCCCTTCTCTTCTAATATACTGTCTACCTTTGAGCCTTCTCAAACGTCCTCTTCTTCTTCCCCTTCTTCTTCTTCCCCTTCTTCTTCTTCCCCTTCTTCTTCTTCCTCTTCTTCGTTTTTTTCTTCTGCTTCTCTTTCCCCGTTACCGTCTGCTCTTTCACCTGCTCTTCCGCGCGCGTCCTTAGATGGGAAAAGGAATAGATCGAGATCAGAGCGTTTGAGAGGGGACAGAGAGAGAGAGAAATGAAGGCGAGATGAACGTGAGGAGGGAGAGGGAGTGCAGTGCTGAAATCGGATACGGGGAAAGGGAAGGAGGAGAGGAAGGAGTAAAAGAAGAGAGGGCACGGAAATATGACGAAGAGGAAGAAGAGGAGGGGAAGGTTTCGATTAGAAAGGTGAAGGAAGGTAGAAAAGGGATGATGGAAGCTTGATAGCGCATGAGACGGAGGCAGATATAGAGAGGGAAAGGAATGAAAAGGAGAAAGAGGTCGATGGGGTAGAAGAGGAGGAGGGGAAGGAGAATGGAAAGGGAGTAGCCGAACTTACGAGGCCAGATGAAAAGGGTAAAGAGGAGAAGGAAAATGAGGGGAAGGGGAAAAGGAAAGGGAAAGGGAAAGGGAAAGAGATGAAAGACAGAAGGTGGAAGGGAAGGGAGAGGGAGGACACAGAGGGAGAGGGAGGATGCTAGGAGCGAAAGAAGAGGAAAATGAGAGAGAGTGGTTGTTGGTGATGGAGAGAGAGGGAGCGAGGAGGGAGGGGAAGGAGAAGAAAGAGACAGAAGGAAAAGATGAGCGAAGACTGTCTAGCATATTTTCTCTCTTTACTTCCTTTTTCTTTCCCCTCTTCGATGCCCTACATCTCGTCTCCTTCCCTTCCTCTCCTTCCTTTCTTCCCCTTCTCCTCTCTCTCCTACGCCTCCATCTCCTTCCCTTTCAGCCCCTTCTCCTTCTTCTCCTTCCCCTTCTTCTCCTTCCCTTCTTCAACTTCTGTTGCCTTTCCTTCCTCTTTTCCCCTTCTCCTATCTCTCCCCCTCCTTTCTCCCGTTCTCTTTCATCGCGCTCGCTTCCCCCCACCTCTCCTTCTCCTTCCTTTTCCCTTCTCTGCTTTCCCCTTCCTCTCTGTCTTCTCTCGCCCTTCCATTGCCATCCTCATCCTCTTTACTCTCTCCCTCTTCTCACGCACTTCATGCATCTCCTCCTATTCCATTCCTTTCTGCGCCCTCTTCATTTTCCTCCTCCCCTTCTCTTGCCTCTTCTTCCCGCTCGTTCTCCTTCCCCACTCCCCTTCTTCCTCCCATTCTCCACCGATAGGATTTCCTCTCAAGTCTTTTACCCACTCTTCTACCTGTCGTTCGTCTTTATCTTCTACTAGTTCCTCCTACTCTCTCTCCCCCACGTCATTATCACTCTCCTTATCTCCTCCCGCACTGTATGCCCCTTCTCCTATCGCTTCTTCCTCCCCTTCATCTGCCTCCTTCCCTTCTCCCTCCACCTCCTTTTCTCCCCTCTCCCCATCATCTTCGTCTTCTCCCCTCCCCTTTCTTCTCACTCTTTTCCTTCTCCCTCATCCCAGTCCTCTCTTTCTTCCCCAGTATTAAGCCAACACACCTCCTCCTACTCGACCCGCTTTCCCTCCCTTCCACGGAGGCCCTATTGTCGACTACTCGAATAGAGTCCTTACGCACAATCAAGGCGCTAGAGTTTTCTGCTCCAGTGCTCAGCTTACCCCGCCTCTCAAGTCGTCAATGAAGCAGACAATCAACAGAACGACTAGGGCCAAGGTGATATTCAACCCAAAAACTCAGATATACTTGTACTCATGGGATGCTGACTCCGACTCCTCCACCGAGGACAACGAAGACCTCTCTGCTAAGTACTGAGAATGAAAATATCGCTCCACTCCGCTCTATGATCATACAGAGAGAGGTTGGAAGATATCTCGGTCTGCACCGTCAATCACATAGTTACAACTGTACCATCCATCACATTATCACACTTGAGCACGAATACGCCAACTCATAACAGCGTGGCCCACTAACACCCTCTAGAAATTGCATTCAAAGTGTTTGCTAGACAACAGCAATCTTAGCGCACACTGCACTTGAAGCTCTCGTCCGAAACGAACGACGCTCTAATTTACTATTTATTCGATAATATGACTCCTTCGCTTTTCTTTTATACACAACCGCATACAATCACTAAGAGTTGTATAACTTCCTTTAGTGTATAGCTGACCTTTTTATTATTCTCTGTCCCTTCCTTTCTCGTTCATGTTCAGCATATTCATTGTTTTATGCTATTTTATTCTTACGCGTTCCTTTAATACCAGTTTCATTTTTCTTTTCGTGTACAACCTTTTTTTTTATTTGTTAAGTGTTTCCTTGTGTTCATGATTCGTAGCATACTCGCTAGAATCACGTGTTTAATGCAGTTTAGTGCATTCTTTCTTCTTTCTCCCCTTATGATGATCTCTAATCTTTGAATCCTCTTTATTTATACGCAGTCCATCGTTTTATGTTTTCTAGCCTTTACATTAATTAGCAAGCAGATATCGCTTGGCTGCAAGCGATATCATGACTAATACTTGCGTATGTACATTTTTCTTTCCGTTACTTTTCTGTCTTTACTCGCACTCTTCACTTCCAATGCGCTTGCTACTTACTCTTCTGTCAGAACCCGTTATTGGGTCTTGTACTCTACATTTATATGAGTGCGTTTATACAATTCATCTCTTTACACAGCTAGTCGTATTATAGTTGTTTTCGTTTTGTGCTCTATGTCTCTGCTGTTTAAATATCTTCTTGGTTTCTTGTTTCGTTTTTTTTTCTCTTTTTTCTTTTTAACAGGCATTCAAGTGCCAATGCATATAACATTCTTCGCGAAACGCATGTGTTTGTACCTAATCTTTAGGTGCATGCAGTATATGCGTTTACCAGTATTATAAGTCTTGACGCGAATGCTTTTTCACTCCTTGTAACGAACTCGCTCAACGCTTGCTCTCCAAGCGTGATTTCGCTCCGCTCATGTGAATAATATATAATTGGTGCGTACGCATTTGTTGTATGGTATATAGTTCTGTTGTGATTTGTATTGTACTAGTATGTTATATAGCGTATCATATGTATGATGTGGCTCACTATTTGGCCACAGTGCAACTGAAGAATGCTTCAATTTGCAAGCGCTGTATAAAATAGCGTATACATACAAATTCAAACGATGCATCTTTTGCATCCTTGTTTTTTTTTTTATTGGTCTATTGTTTATTTCTCTTATATTCTTACTTTTTACCTTTTTCTGTTTTTCCTCGTTCATGTTTTTGGTCTTGGCGTCCACTTGCTTCTTTTTTCGTTTTGATTCTTACATCCCGCGTTATTTCTTAGTGTGATCCTTCGTGTCGCATTCTCTGTTCGTTTATCTGCAGAGCATATGCAAGATTCGGTAGTAATACATACCTTTCTCCGTACACGTTTTCTTTTTAATTGTTGTTACTTACATGCGGACACAGACTATGTTTATTCCTCTGCTGATTTAGTTTACTCTGTGTTATATCTTATCTCCAAGCTTTTGCTCCTTTTTTTGTCGAGTTCATGCCTACTATTAGATAGTTAGCGTATGTAGTAATGTGTGTGCTCTCCTTTGCTGTATTATACTATCTAACATTTTCTTGTTCTGTGCGATTTATCTCCCCTTTTGTTTTCTTAGTGCTAGCGTAAAACAGATGTTACGAAATATATTTTTGTGGTTAAACACGTGCGATTCAATATATGTTCATTTACTTGCGCTGTGATACGTTCTTTTACATCTCGTGATTTTAAAATAGTTCTATCGGTAATAAATGTTTACTTCTTTTGAATTATATTATAGTCACTTAACAAGAAAAGATGTAGACCATGCAATGCTCTTTCACAGCGAATACTCAAACTCCAAAGTCGAGATTATTCCCCTAGCTAATAAATCTTCCCTTCAGACGTAGTTTTTTGTTTGTCCTTGCAGAGTCATGCTATCATTCAAAGCTTTGAATCAAATAAAAGAAAGAATGCTAATTTTTAAGATGACAACGCAATAATAGGTATATGAAACTGTCTACACTTTCCAGCAAGATGATTGTCTATTTTTACAACCGACTTTTAGCAACTAGTTTTTAGTGGACATAAAGTTTTCAAAATTTCGTCCTAAACAATAATTTAAGTGAAAACTTCAAGTTGAATAAATGCACGCGCGCGCTGAAGCATTATCTATTTGTAAAATTTTAGCAAATGACATGCATATGTTTTTTTTGTTTTTTTGTAAATCAATATATTCTAATATGGTTCGCTTGCCTTTATTTCGTATATATTTATCCAGCTCATGGCTAGAGTTTTTGAAAATTCGAAGACAGAAGTTCCAGACAGTGAAAAAAAAATATTATTAGTTAACAAAAATACGAGACGCTGCAAGACGATGAGACAAGCTGGTTTACCCCTATAAAAAGTAAACACTCTGAAATGTCTACCGTAAAATAGCGTCTGTGGTTCTGTTTTTTTCTTATATTATGAGTATGAATAGACACTAACACATCTGTTTTTGTAAAACAGCAATTTTCATTTAAAGTTTGCAAATAAATTGCCAGCAGATGTATATATTCCTGGTACCCCTACCACAGCTATATTGGTCATACTTGAACGGGAAATACTTCCTTTGCAAAGAGATAGAGTGAATGTAATGAAGAAAATTGATGCCTTGCAGAAAAAGATATCGATGTGTATCTGCCTCTTTTTTTTTGAGACAGATATTGGAGTCAAGCGTACATGCAAGAGATCCAAATGACTATGAAAAACACTCCAACTGTAATGTATTGTTCGTCTACCGCTTATTCTATTAAAATCATCAAGGCATTTTCAAAGCTCTTCACAGAAGAAAGACGGATGCACAGCGAAAAGCAACACGAATTGGTAAGGGTGTAAGTAGCATAGAGTATTCTCTATCTAGCATTTGTATCTCTCAATCTTTCAGTTGTGTATGCGGTACTTCATACTCTCATTAATCTGTTCGCTGGCTTGGAATGCGTTTCAAAACAGCTTTTGGAGGAAGCACTGTCGGAGAGCGCTCAGTTGTCAGTTCTACGTGCTCTTGACATTCCTGAGAGCGATTGGTAAGGAATGGAAATCATCACACTCCAGCATAGGAAATCGTAAACAATCATCAAGACATGAAAAATGTACTGCGTCTTTTGTATAGGATAGCCCTACACGACTAACACTGTTCGACATTGTATGCGCGTGCACTACGTGTTAGCCAAATCCTGATGGAGTGTCCTCGGATCTGTGGCAGACATTGCAAACGCCTCTTACCAAGCAATCCTTCAGAGAACGTGGGTTATTAATTTCATATATTTCCATGCATGACCAATGTATCTGCCCTCAGCGGCATCTCTCATGCATTTCTTCTATTGTTATTAGTACCTGACGTCGTTTTCTCTGTATTTGAACGCATCCTTTTGCACATAACAGACCTCTGAGCAGAGAAAATGCCGCCATTGTCTATAACTCCTTCCATTCGAAACCCGATATAGACTTGAACGAGGTGTATGAAGGGGAGGAGGAGGTGGAGATGGTTACAGGGGGGAAAGAGGACAAGGGAGATGAACGAACAAGAAGTGTTTGAGGAAATGGGAGAAAACGGAGAGTTTGTATTCCAGTACGACAAGAAGGGGGAGAATGGGGAGAGGATGGATACGAAGATATAATTCAAATCAATCATCAACCGAACGATACAGATAAAGACGTAAGAGCTCATCTACTTCATTCGTCTTACGTGTCTGACAAAAACGGCGTGAAAGAAATAGATGTGAGAGAGGGAGAAGATGAGAAGAAAAGAAACACAGAAGTGGAAGGGGGGAAGAATTCGAATCGGCAATGGATATAAATCCTCCCCATGCATCTGAAGGCAGTGGGAGAGAGAGGATAGTGGATGACGAATTCACCAGGGATGCAAGAGAAGGAGGATTAGGGGGTTATGGAAGACATGAGGGAAAGAGATATATGCAGGGATTGGTTGGAGAATCCGGTGTGAGAGAAAGGGAAGGAGTGGATGATTATAGTGATGAGTTAATGAGAGTTGTGGGTTCATATGGGATTGATGGAGAAGAATGTGAGCAAGAAAGAAGTAGGGAGATCCAGATTGAAAGGGAGAGGGAGAGGGAGAGAGAAAGAGAGAGAGAGAGGTCTTTGATCATGGAGGAAGAGAGAAAAGGAGAGGGAGATGGAGATGGAATTACTGAGAGAGAGAAATGGAACTGGAGAGGCAAATTACTAACTCCATGGTTTCTAGGCAAATGGAGGAAGGAGATGGGAGAGACCAGATGGAGAGTAGGGGGAGGTGGGGACCATCCACTGATCAGGGCGAAGGATATGGAATGGGCGAACGATACGCATACTCAGGCGAAAGGGAGGAGCACGGTGAACGATACGCGAGAGATATCCTGGAAGGGATCGACGCTGTGCAAGGGAGTAATGAAGGCAGTAGTGTGTGGAATAGCATTAGAGGAAGGGAACAAATGAACTTTCCAAAGGAGGAAGCAGGGAGAGAGACAGTTAAGTACATGGAAAGCAGGGTGGGTGGAAGAAATGAGAGAAAGAGAAAGAGAGATGTATGGAACAGATAGAGGTTTCATGGAAGAGGATAAGTGGGCAACGTACAAGCCAAGGATCAAGAGTGGGAGAGAAGTAGCAGCACAGTATGGGGATGAGAGCAGAGAGAGGATGAGCGATGAAATCCTACGGATGAGGGAAGGGTTTGTAGCAGATGAGAGATTGTATGAACGAAGAGAAGACGCTGGAGAAGACACCAGAGAGGGTGTGTATCAAAGTAGAGATGACAGAGATGACCATCCCAGAGGGGGTGTCTCTTCTCTCACTCTCCTCCGTCCCTTTCCCCCGTTAGGCCATCTCCTGCTCCATATCTTTCTTCCAATCTCCCTTCTCCTTCTCCTTTCCTCGTCCAGCGGTCTGAGAGGGAAAGGGAGGACGAACTGCGTGGTAAACATGAACGCATACAGAGAGAAGCGCCGCTTCCTCTGGCGAGGCAGAAACACGGATGGGAAAGGGAGTATAGTATGGAGGAAAGAGGCGCATTGCCACATGATGAAGTTTCATCGCTTCGCGCAAGTGTTTATTCACGAATGACTAGCAGACCTAACCATGCAATGAATTCGGCATCTCCATCTCCTTTCTCCAACGGAGCTCCAAGCCCACACCCCTATTCCCTCCACTCTTCTTCTCACCTTACTCCAGTCCGAAATCAGAAATTCACTTTCATTCAAACCCACGATGTCTCCTAAACCAGCAACGTTCGTTTTAAAAAAGGCAAACAGGGCCTCCTTTCCCCTTGGTGCACAGACACCTTCCCTGGCAGCTACACCCCTCACTGTTTCTCCCTCCCCTTCCTCCCTACTGAATATTTCGAAGATGCAGTCCAATCTCTCCACTCCCAAACCCTTCGGAACCCACAAATTTAAGATGGGCGAGGAGGGTCGTACAATCCATTTTACTCATCATCCTCTTTCCAAAATAAGTTCAAGTGAACAAACCACAACACATTTATTTAAAATTATGTCCAAATACAGTCTAGTAAAAACAAGAAAGAAAACCCCTCTCCTCGTTACAATCGACATGGCAGTGCGGTAAATAATAAACTGCCTTTTAGTTTGTTTGTTTGTTTTTGCGTGTTAAATTTTGCATAGCTGCACAGGAAAATAGAAATTAGGGTTATCATTAGATACAAGGGAGTATGCAAATGTGCAGAATAGGAGGCAATGATTTAGGGGGAAGAGATAGAGAGGAGACCAAAAGAACCCGAAATATCGCATAACAGGTTTGTGAGGAAAAAAAATATACTAAGAAAGAAAAAGACCCAACAGTGATAGCTAGTTAGAATTTAATATAATTGCAAGCGTGTGAACAACTGAAGATACTACAACGCAGGCAGTACGAACAGCTCAAAGTAAACACAAGGACTTCGTATTGGCCAACGACGAAGGTATAGGAAGCAGAGCAGAACGAAAAAAGAGAGGCTCAGACAAAATATAAGAGGAAAATATGGCTTTTACAAAACGAAAATAAAAAATGTATCGAAAAATCTATGAAAACTACAAAAGAACACACATTATGTAATAAGAGTAACAATAAAACAATAAAAAAAGCAAGAAACAAAGAAAACAAAAAGGGAAAGAAAAAAAATTGTTACAAACGGAAATGTGGAAATAGACAAATCGAATCAAAGAGCCAGAAAATCTAAACGTTGAACGAACGGAGGTAAATAAAAAACATTCATACACAGGGGAAAGGAAATCGGTCATGGTTAAAATAAAAGTATATACACATTTGCGCACAAATTCGCACAGTGAGGAGAAAGAAACAACGCTAAGAGAACATAAGAGAGACGCCAACATGCACGACGCCAGCGAGTCAAATAATAAATAAGAGGAAGAGCATCGCATATCCATCCGCAATGATATGCAGATGAATATAAAGAAAGTCAGGTGATGAAACGGACGGGAACGAAGATCAGTTCTGATATGGTCTTCAAAGAAAGAACAAGGGAGCTGTGTGGCAAGGGAAACAGCATATGCGTCGGGCTTAGAAAGCGGGAGAGATGAAAAGAAAAGTAAAGGCGAAGTGGTGAGGGAAGAAAAAGATGAAAAAGAGGGTGGGCGAAGGGAGGGTACAGCTGGAAGGGAACAATAAAGCGTATGAGACCCAAGTCTAGTGCACATCTTATGTCCACGCCGTCTTTCTTTCCTCCTCACACTTGCTCTTTCTATTCAATTCCATCATCGCGCACGCTCATCAGCATGCCTTTCTCGCTCATCACCGCCCCCTTTTCCTCTCTCACATCCCTGTTCTTCCCTTGGATTTCCTCTCTCACCGCCCGCTCTCTCGACTCGTGTGGGGCTCCCTTACTTGTTGAGTGACATCTCAGCGAGAGTCTTCTCAACGTCTCCGCTAGAACTGGCATTGTTAGAGTACGAGTTGACATCCTCAATGGAGATACTGTTTCCAGCTTGTCCGAGGGTTTGCGTTGCGTCTCTTCCCTTTCCGATGTGTCCCTTGAGCCAAGGCCTGAACTTGTAGATCTCGTCCCACATGAACTCCTGCAGAGCCCCTTTGTAAGGCACTTGTCGAGGAGGTCGGCCTCGAACTCGTGGTCCCAGACCTCCTTACAGGTGATCTCAATGCGGGGGTCGTGGAGCTCCTTGAGGTAGGGGTGGGCAAGGGCTTCGTCGACAGAAATTCTCTTCTTGGGGTCAAACTGGAGCATCTTGTCGAGTAGGTCAATAGCGAGAGGGTTCACGTCGGTGATTCCCTTCTTCGCAAGGAGCTTCTGGAAGGGTACCTTCTGGCGGACGGGGAGGGAACGGATGTACTGCAGAGCGAACTCGTTCGTGATACAGTCAGAGTCCTCTTCGGAGGGAGTTCCGATCACGTTGAAGATAAGGTTCAGTTGCTGCTTGTAGTCATCTCCAGGGAAGAGGGGGTTGCGGAGGAGGAGCTCTCCGAGGATACATCCAGTCGACCACACGTCGATCTTGAAGTCGTAGGCCTCACAGGAGCACATGATCTCAGGCGCCCTGTACCATCTCGTCACCACATATTCCGTCATGTAATCCTGTTCCTTGAATCCTCTTGCCAGACCAAAGTCACAAATCTTCAGGTGACAGTTGGCGTTGAGGAGGAGGTTCGAGGGCTTGAGGTCTCTGTGGATCACATTAGCAGAGTGGATGTACTTGAGACCACGGAGTATCTGGTAGAGGAAATACTGGATGTGCTCGTCGGTAAGCTGGTTAGACGAGTAGATGATCTTGTGGAGGTCAGTGTCCATATAGTCCAACACGATGTACAGCTCCTCGAACTTTCCATACGCGGGGAGGAGGTCGCAGAGGCCGATGATGTTCTCGTGGCGGAAGTGTCTGAGGAGCTTAACCTCACGCAAGATTCTCTTAGCGTCAACAAGGTCGTTGAAAAGGTTGGGGATCTTCTTGATCGCAACCTTGAAGTTTCTGTCCACGTCGGTCGCTGACACCACCACTCCGTAGGCTCCTCTTCCGATTCCCTTTGAGGGTACATAACGAGCATCGATCACGAATCTACAAAACAAAAATGAGGTGAACATGGGCGCGCATAAACAAACACACAAAAACAGAAGAAAACAACCGATGTTAGGGTATAATTTGTCCATGCATATGCACACTCTAAATGCATGCTTCTAAATGAACGTGAATATATACATTTGATTTCATTATATCGTTTCATAACAACTAGAAATTGGATTGAAATGTGGGCTATACGATGGCCACAATACTCGAGGAGCGTTGAGTACAAGGTACTAAATCTTTCACATGTACATATTTTCTCACTAAACAACACAACAGTACTTGAAATTGATGATGTGTCACTTAAAATGTTATGCAAAATAAAGGAATAAATAGTCTCTTTGAAGGATGAACCCCAGAGTAGAAAAAAACAGATGAAAGGAAGTGAAACAAATTCTGATAGTCTGAGTTTAAACGGTCAGTTTCAACTCGTGCAGGTGTAATAGCATAGCCACATATACTTATGTTATATAATTCCATCGTAATAGTATGCGTGGGAGCATTGCAGAACACTCTTTTGACGAATGTAATTCAAACTTACTTGATTCCAAACACTTTAAACGCATGCACTTGATCAACAGCTCCCTTCTTTCTTTCAATCTTTCCCCAAGGGAACTCTGACTCCTCATCAGGGCACACCTCATGGTTTCTCTTACTGCGTGACTTTTGGCGAGAAGCATCGGCCTGCTTCTTCTCTTCAACGTCTGCCATTGTTGCTGTGCACGAAGAAGAATTAAGAAAAAAATTCAAACAAAAACACAAACGCGTTAAAAACGGAAACAACATAGTACTAAAGCGCATTATATAGTCTTGAAAAGAAAATATGAGTTCGTAAATCAGTAAAACAAATGTTTTCTCGCTTTCATGTTCCTAATGTGTAACGGCAACTAAAGAAATTATGAAGCGGTTGAGATTGCAATTTTCCCTTTTTCTTCGTCTTTTTAGAGGAAGAAATGCGAAGCAAAGGCTTCCTGCTGGTTAAATTATATTCTTTGTATACATATATATGAATAAATGTTATTTTCACTCATTATTATTCATTATATATATAATACATATATACGAAACCCTTCCCAAAGCGAAAGTGGAAGAAATGTACACATTACTTGGGAGACCAAAAATCTTATCTTTCCTTATGTACACATCACTATTCTAGTGTGTGCACTTGCATTGACAATCTATTTTTTTCTATTTCAGGGCTCGGTTTAAAAAACGTGTTTTCTTGCGTTTCTATTGGAAATTTTTATTTGTCTGCGAAAATGTACATTAACTGATGGTGTTTTAAGCTTATTCCGTATTTTTGCACAGTGTGCATTGCGTTTATAATGATCTTTTTTTGCATGGAATGGAAGAGAAAATCCAGGCGCAAATCATCATTATCACATCACAAGTTTTGTGTATTTTGCGCATTCTAAATCGCATTTTCAGTTCCTTCATTTTCCTAATTAAATATGATGTATACGTTCTTCATTAACCAGATGTCTGAGAAGGAGCTCCAGTCTGCTATTGTTGAGTACCTTAACGGGTTCAGCGGAGAGGTCGTCGGAATTGAGGTGGGACAGACTTTTTTGGAATTGAAATTTGGAATGTTGCTGTGCATAATACTGTTGTTTAAATGAATTATCTTCTAGGAGCGAAATATCCTAATTGAGATGTGTATGCACATTGTGTGCTGTTTTATTTTTCATGGTTAAATCACAGGACACCGTCAAGGAGTTGAAGAGATTCTTGGAGATCGGAGACGAGACTCCTCTTGCTTCCTTGAAGACTACTCTCCCCGCTGTCTACAAGGCTGGAGTTGAGTCTGTCAAGGCTGCTTCCCCGCCTCCGCCCCCGCTGCTGCGAAGGAGGACAACGGAAAGTTCTGGAACATCTTCCTGAAGACGACCACCGACAAGGGATTCTTCAAGGAGTGTGGTGAGTACTACCTCTATTCCGCACATCGACCTTACTCAATATTCTGTATTATGTATCTTGCGTTTTCCTGATCTTGTCGTGCATATATCATTTGGATTTGTCCTACCAGCATGTTATTGTGCATGTGAAGCGTAATCTGCAGTATTGTAGTTAGTTTATGTTGATATTTTCTTGATGTCACACGCTCACGTCCATTGATTATGCTCGTTGGTTACGTTTGCGTGGTGGGTTGCAGAGAAGGGAACCCCTGAGTACGAGGCTCGCTTGAAGATTGTGAAGAACAAGTTCCAGGCCAAGTACCCTCAGTTCGTGATTCCTGGAGACGAGAAGGCTGACGAGAACGATGGAAAGGTCGGAATCGAGGTAGAGATTGTCGAGGTTTCTGAGGAGCAGAAGAAGGAGGCTGAGGCTCTTAAGGCCCAGGCCAACGCTGCCCTTGCTGCGAACGACTTGGAGAAGGCTTACGACCTCTACACCAAGGCTATCGCTATCAACCCTAACCACCACGTCTACTGGTAAGTGTTGATAACTCATTATGATTGCATATAAGATGTGCAATCATCATATACTCATGTATAACCTGATGAAACCCTGTAGCTGCTATGTTTTGTGTGTAACGGCATTGCATAAATCATGTGCATGGATATACTTTCCATACGCATGCTTGTATGTACTCCATGTTGGATTTTCTAATATCTAACATGTATTTGCGGGTACTCTGCGGTTTCCCATCTTCCGCTATCTTTTTCCTTTACTTCCGTCGCATTCTTCCCTTTTCCGTGCCTCATTGCTTTTCGAACATCCATTCACCTCCAATCTCTCACCTTTTCTTCTACTCTTCTCATGCTCTTACTTGTCCGTCACACCATATCTGACCCCACATCCCCTCCCTCTTATGCATTTCTTGACCTTCCCAATCTCTCTCGCTCTTCTCTCTCCACTCTGCATATTCTCCCCTATTTTTGTTCTTCCTCTTCGGTTTCGTTTTCCTCTCGTCTCCTTTCCTTTCTGCTGCCCTTCTTTCTCCTTTCCTCTGCGTAGGTTGAACCGTGGAGTGTCCCTGATCAAGCAGAACAAGTTGGAGGATGCCTTGGAAGATTGCAAGCAGTCCATCCTTCGCAACGACAAGTACGTCAAGTCCCACTACCGTCTCGGACAGGTCCTTCTCGCTCTTGAGAGATACCAGGACGCTCAGGAGGCCTTTGAGTTGGCTCTTGAGCTCGCCACCGAGCACGAGCCCGACATGTGCCCTACCATCACTGAGTACATTGAGGAGGCCAAGTACAAGCAGAATCCTTCTGCCGTTGCCAACGCCCCCTTCCCTGGATTCCCCGGAGGTATGCCCGGAGGTATGCCCGACCTCTCTAACATGGACTTCGGTGCCATGTTCAAGGACCCTAACTTCATGAACATGATGGGATCCATGATGTCCCAGTTCGGAGGAGGAGAGGGAGCCCCCCCATGCCCGACATGGACACTCTCTCTTCCATGATGCAGAACCCTGCTATTCAGGGAATGATGAACAACATGATGTCTTCCATGGGAATGCCCCCGTCCCTGGAGCTGGGGCTGGAGCCGTAGATGCTGCTGGAGCTTCTGCTCCCGGAGGATTCGACTTCTCATCCCTCGCCAACGGACTCCCCTCCGACGGATCCGCTCCCTTCAACATCAACCCCGCCGCTGCTGAGAAGCTTGCCACTTCTGACGCAATGAAGGGACTCCAGGACGACCCTGAAATCGCCGCCATCATGGAGGAGGTGAACAGAGACGGAATCTCCGCTGCCATGAAGTACATCAACAACCCTAGAGTCATGGCCAAGATGGGACCCCTCATCCAGTCTCTCTTCAGCGGAAACCAGTAAGACTAGCAACTACCTCCCCCGTACTTTCTCTTCGCGCGGAGACAGATGTACTTCATTATCATTCGTTGCCTCTTCTTTCTTGATGAGTTTGATGATGCTTAGTGAGGTCTTCTCTCCCACCTGATCCCTTGCTAATTTATTTCCACTGCCTACTAGTTGGTTCGCAGATTTTATTTTACTCTTCATTCCTCCTCATATATATAGATGTATTTATTGTATTTCGTCGTGTGTTTGGAATTGTTGCTTTAATCAGGAATCAATTCTCGCATAAATAAAATAATTTACAGGCTAAAGTGTCGTGTGCGTATAAATACATATCTTGTGTTGATATATTAGAACATTTCTTTCGCAGTAGGCCTCTCTCAGACTGATGATTTTACTCTATCCCTTGTTGACAAACATATTTTTGTTCTGCTGTAGTCTTTGCGCAAGCTCATGTTCAGTGGGCTGACCTTCGTGCAAGACTCTCCGAGACTAACGAGAGGATAATATGGTGACTTCAGTGAATGTCTATGAACAGAATATTTGTTTTCCTTTTCGGAAGTTCCTTGTTTAACTCAGTTTCACCCAACGAAGGGATTTCTCTTTTTAATATTTTTAGGAGGGGGTTTGCCAGTAAAAATGAAAATCAACAGCATCTTCAACGAGCCGATAGTTAACAAATAAAAATACTATATGTTTTTTCCACCAAACAATATCATATCAATGCATGCATTCGGAATGAACCCGTTTATTTAATGTGATGTCAGCTTCCTCCTTCCATTCGTATAGCACAAGTATTGACTTGACTTGCAATGAGAATTTTCAAAAGGCTGGGTATTTTGAAATGTGAATGATCAGATACGTTCTTCAGATGAATGATGAATTACGCCAGATATGCAAATCAAATTGTAGAACTATTACGTGTGATTTTGTTAAACGCATTTTGTCTGCATTATCGTCATACATGTGATCCATTATGAGGCGTGTTTTCTGTTTCTTTCTCCCTTCACTTGTCTCTGCCTTGTTTATTCATAATTATAAATAATTCCTTTCCACGTAGCTACAGATCAAAATCTAGTAAATCCTCTTATTGCTGTTAAGATGGCTTTCCGTATCTCTTCTTCTATTGTCTCCTGCGCTCAAAAGACCTCCCAGAAGGCCTTTGTCTCTCAGATGATTGCTGCTCGCAACATTTGCTCTGGTAACTTAACTCACAAGCCTCAAGTCTATTTCTGCATCTTGCTCTATCATCTCCGTATGAATATTTTGTATGCGTATTTGTATCAGGAATACAAACAGTGTTCGTATATATTGTTATTTCACTTAGTAATTGCAATGTTCTGTTTTTTTTTTCTAACATGATTTAATTGGTGGGTTTTAATTGAACTAAATTGAAATGTCTAATGAAGGAAAGAGCCAATGTGCTTCTGGAGAATCTAAGCAGTGCTCCACCAAGGTCATCTGTAAGTTCAATGGAATTTAATTATGTCGTGTGTAGTGCAACATGTGCTTTTCTGTTCTTTGGTTCCGATGTGCATTCGTTTCCTAGTTCTGTAAATACGTGAGGTGTATTGACTGACTGATGTGAATTTGATTTTTGATTGTAACACGTGCTTTACGTAGATGACCCTAAGACCTTCCACTTCTCCTGTCTCGCTTTGGCTGCTGGAATTCCCCTCGGAATTGCCACCAGCCCTTCGATCATCGGAGACGTCGCTGACCTTGTTTTATCTGTCGCCCTCCCCATCCACTTCTGCAACGGACTCACCTTCGTTGTTGACGACTACTGCCCCAAGCAGTTCCGTCCTCAGGCTAGAAAGGCTATCTTGCTCGTGGCATTCGTCTCTTTTGTCGGATTCCTCGCTATGTTCTACCGCAACCAGGGAATCTGCTACACCGTCAAGCAGCTCTGGAAGAAGCCTGAGGAGAAGAAGTAAACGAGATGAAGCAAAGAGTAAAGTGGTTTTCTCTTACAAGAGACGCCTCTCTCTTCTCTCCTTGTTTTTCTTCTTCTCCGACAACCTCATTCTCACCTTCCCTCTTCGTAATCTTTCCACACACCTACCTATCCTCCGTTTAAGTAATGGCATATGTAGTATGTAGTTCTAGCGTAGGTATGAGTGGGTGTGGGTGAGGTGTCCTCCTTTAGTGAGCGTGGAATGAAGCTGCAGAGAATTTCTCCATGCTTTATTATTATTATTACGTGATTATTAGTTGTGTTTTTTCTATGTTTTTCCTTTTCCTTTTCTTTTTTCTTATCGAAAAGGGAATTTCATTGTTTAGTCAAGAGTTATTGCATTGTCATGGTGTGCAGAAAATGCCGTCATTTGGTGTGATGCTAGCGGGGTAGGATGTCTGTGAACCATCTTTGCTTGTTTGGTTGTGTGTGTTTCGTCTCTTATCTGAAGATGATATCCTTAACCTACGAAGCTCGGTTCATCTTTCATGTGTGTTTCTTTGTTGTGCTTTGGTAGGTTCCTGGATTCCAACACTCAGAATAAGAATGTTGTCGGAGTGGAAGATATGGAATTTCTTCTATTTAGAGTAGGGCTTGTTAAAACCCATTCATTACTCTTAATATGCCATTTCGTCTGTCTCTTTTTTTCATATTTTATTAACAGGAATCTGTTTAGTAACAGAAATAAACAATATGCCTTTTCAAAGGGTGATTTACAACTTACCACTTGTATTTTGCATATAACATTAGTGTATAAGAAATGATGTTTTATTATACTCCGCGAATCTGGGAGTGCTCATCTGTGCTGGTACTGAAAGACTCATTTTTCAAGTACTTAAAACAGACATACTGTCAGTTCAGAAACGATGGAATAATAATATATTTACAAACGCTGATGTGTATTAATTTAAGACTTGACGTAGGTATATCTAGAAACTCTGAAGTTGATGTCAAATATCTTCAGAGTTGGTGCATTTCTCTATTTTTCTCTTTTTTTTTTCAATCAAACTTAAAAAATATCGTATCATATTTGAGATGCAACTTAAAACATTGGGGAAACAACTGTGTTTTTTCATTCCAGCTGCTTCATAATTATTTAAATCAGTCATATAATTATATATTTAGTTGTGTTCAAGTATTTGGTGGATGATTAAAGAGCGTTCAAAGAGTAAAAGAAAACAAAAAAAGAATGAACGTAATATATTTTTAACTTGGAGCCTACTTGAACACAACCTCATAAGGCTCATTTCCTTCTTTTTGGAAATCCAAAAGAGATTCTTCAGTTGGCTGAATTAAACAGGTAAACGGGTGTAATAGGATGAAATGATTGTTTGGATGGGTGCTAAAAATAGCCTATAAATTTCGTATGTGGTTTATAGTGATGAGAACAATTGGAAATACTAATACTAAAATGTATACGTATACTATATGGCACTGGCAGGCATTGGTATGAAGCGATTAATTCGAGAGAGCTGTGGTTTTCTCTGAGCAGAAGTAGAGGCTGGGGTTGTTTAGGTAAGCGATGTAATCCTTTGCATGTACAATGCTTTTGTGCGAGTATGCTGGTTACCGAATTTCAAAGAATATGTCTGAGTAATAAATGAAAGAGACATCTAACGGGATATGTATGTGGGTGCATTGAAAAAAAAATAATGTGTGGCGTTGCACAGAAAAGAATGAATTCTTCTCTCACTTGTCTGTAATTAGTCAGTTCTCAGGGAAAGCGAAGGCAAAGATGGTGTCGAAGTCAGCCATAAGAAGAGCAGATCACAGGGAGTGGGTGAGTGTAGGAGGGATAAAGAAGATTTTTAAGGTGACTCAACAGGACGTCGATAAGATGCCCCATGCGCTGCAGCTTCTGTTGAGGAGGAAGTGGGCGGAAGATGTGTTGGTGAGCGAGGCGGAGAGGGAGAGAGAGAAGGAGAGGGAAAGGGATAGGGAGAGGGAGAGGGGTGAAGGAGAGGGATTGTGGGGAGTAATTGCGCTTAACAAAAGGGAGTTGGCAGGGATAGAGGAAGAGGAAAGACAATGGAGAAAGGAGAAGGAGTCAAGGAAGGAAAAGAGAGAGTGGGAGTGGGTGAGAGGAGCAGAAGGGGAGGGAAGGAAGGGGCGAAAGGAAAGGGATGGGGAAGAGTGGGAAAGTGAAAGAGAGGGGGAATGGGAGAGGGAAAAAGAGAGGGAGAGGGAGCAGGAAAGAGAAAGAGAAAGAGTAAGAGAGAGGGAGAGAGAGACGGAAAGGGAGAGGGAGAGGGAGAGGGAGAGAGAGAGGGAGAGCATGAGTCGAGGCCCATCGCTGGTACTGTTGTTGTGTGAAAGACCCTCTTCCCTCGCCTTCATAGACGTAAAGTCGGGAGAGTGTTTGTTCTTCATTAAGCTGGGAAGGACATTCTCCCCAGTCCCTTCCTCCTTCCCCTTCACTCCATCTAACTCCCCCTCACCTCCTTCTCTCACATTCTCTCCGGGAGCGTTTCCTCCTACCTTACCCTCCCCTCTCCCTCATCTGTTTCCCACTCACTCCTTCCGTTCCCCTCACCTCTCCTCCTCCCTGCCCCACTCTTTCTTTCCCCCCTCTCCTAACCTCTTCGCCTCTTCCTCTTCCTCCTCTTCTTCTTATCCCTCTTCGTATCCATCTTCGTCCTCAAGCTCCACTACTGACTCCTCCCACTCATCTCGGTTCCCTCCCTCCCACTGCTCATCTTCTCTCGTACGTCCCTCTCCTCCTCTGCCCCTCCTCCTCCTCTCCTTCTTGTTTCTCTCTAGGCTCTTCACCTCTCGTTGTGCCTCCTCTCCCTCCCCCTCTGTTCTCCCTTCCTTTTCCCTTTCCCTTTCCCTTCCGCTTTCCTCCCCACTCCTCCCCACAGACATCCCCCTCATCCTCTTCCTACACCCCTTACTCATCCTCCTCCTACTCGAATTACCCCTTTCCTTCCTTCCTCGCCTTCTTCCTCACTTTCCCATTTCTCTCGCCATTTGTCCTCCCCTACTTCATCATCCTCCTCCGCTTTCCCTTTCCCCCCCCTTGAACCCCACTCCTATTCATCTTCACACATCCCGTCATATTCCTCTCCGTTTTCCCTTCTCTCCTAATAGCCACTCCCACTCCCACTCTTACTCCCACTCCCACCTGCGATCTGATCCCGAGTCCTCATTTCCTCTCCACTCCCACTTCTCCTCTATCCCCTCTCCTTCTTCTTCTCACACTCCCCTCTCCCTTCCCCCAACACCCATCGCTGGCTTCCTCCGTCTCTCCTTGGCGAGGGTCTTTTGTGCAGGTGTTTCCCCCTGTGTTCGAACAAAAAATTGTGAGGGTGGTGGATAAAGAAGTGGCAGACGTTATTGAAGGACTAGATGATGAGAGGCAAAAGATGAACGAACAGCAAGAGGAAGCGGAGGAGGACGAGAAGGGGGAGGAAGTGGAGGAAGGGGAGGAAGGGGAGGAAGGGGAGAAAGATGGAGAAGAGAGAAGTAGATGGGGTGAAGGAGCTTCAAAAACTGAACGAAAATGTGAGGATAGAAAGAGGAGAAGAGGGGGTAGTAGGATTCGCAGGTGGGGAATAGGGGAAGATGAAGCAGAAGAGGAGGAGGAGGAGGAGGAGGAGGAGCATGGGAAAGTGGAAGGGGGTACGATGTGGAGGAAAGGGCTCGACAAAGAGATGAAGGAAACAAAGAGGATTAACCGAAGGGGAGAGAGGGGGTGGAAAGCGAGAGAAGAAGAACGAAGTGGGGCAAAAGGGAAGGCGAAGGGGAAGGGAAAGGGAATGGGAAAGGAAAAGAGAAAGGGAAAGGTGGGTGGATGTGAATGGGATCACGAAGTTAGAGAATTAAGGAACTTGATCATGGGGAAGATAGGGGAAGATGAAGACGAAGACGAAGACGAATATGAAGAGGAAGAGGAAGAAGAAGAGGAAGAAGAAGAGGAAGAGGAAGAAGAAGAGGAAGAGGAAGAGGAAAAGGAAGAGGCAGAGGAAAAAGAAAGGGGAAGGGTGAGGAGGGAGAAGAGGAAGAGGAAAGAGGAAGAAGGTGGTGAAGCGAGGGATGAAGATGAGGAGGGGGAAGAGGAAGACGAAAACAGTGCTAGCACTAAATACAGCGATCTCGGAAAGAGTGCGTGTGGAAGAGGAGGAGGAGAGGAAGGGAGAGAGAGAGGAGGCGGAAAGAACAAAGATGGATTATCGAGAGGTAGGCGTTTGGGTGGGAACCTCAAACTGAGGACAAAAGGTGATGATGAGGAAGAAGATGAAAATGAGGAGGAGGAAGAGGAGGAAAAGATGGGGAGGAGAAAGTGGGAGGAGAAAGAAGGAGGAAGAGGGGAGGAGCAGAGAGGAGGGGTGTTGGCGAATTCTGACGAAGGGAAAGAAAGCGAAGGAGATGAGTGGTGGATGTGGGAAGAAGGAACGGAGGCAGAGGAAGGAAGAGGGACAAGGAATGAAGGTAAGGGGAGGCAGGAAAGAGGAAGGGAGCAAGAAGAGGGAGGAAAAAAGAGAAGCGGTCGTTAAGGACGAACAAGAGAGAAGAGGGAGAAAGGAAGGGGTGGTAGTGGAGCGAGAGAAGGCGGAAGAAGAGGGCGAAAGAGAGATGGGAAGAGGAGATATGTATGAAGAAAGTGACGACGATGATGAGCTCAAATTGAGGAATATTTACGGAGGAGATGGACAATTGTTTAGGAAATATGAAAGAACAATTACGTGGGGAGGAGAAGAGAAAGGGAGAAGGGAGAAGGGAGAAGAGGGAGGAAGCGAAGAGAGGGAAGAAATAGGGGAAGAGGAGGCGGGAGGAAAGAGAGGAGGAAGAGGAAGTGAGAGAGATGGGGCGAGTGACGGAAAGAAGAGAAGGGGTGAGGGTTGTACGGGGAAAAGGAAAGGAAACGACGAACTGAAGGTGGGGGAAGGGAGGAGGAACGAAGAAGATAGAGTGAAGACGATGAGAGAGATGAAGAAGGTCGAAAAGAAAGCGAAGGAAAGGGTGCACGAGAAGGCAAAGAAAAGGGAGAGGAGGAATGAGAAAGAGAGGGAGAGAAAGAGAGGAAGGGAGAGGAAGAGAGTGGTAGTGGGAGAGGGGAGGCGACTCTCAATCCCGCTCTCTTCAGTAGAGAGGTATCCTTCCTTCTTCCTCTGTTCCCCTCTCTCTCTCCCCACTCCTTCTCTCTCTCCGACAGGCGGCTCCAACTCTCTTCCAAATTAAATCTCTTAGCATCAAAAGCCTCCTCCTCCATCCAATACGTGCAGTCATCAGTGTCAGTGTATGGCCGATCACACGCATACTCCGATTCGCATTCCGAGCACAGACATAGCGCCGGTGCTCTCTCTTCCTTTTCCTCCTCCCTCCCCCTCTCCTTCATCCGGAAGGTATGGTAGAGAAGAAGGAGGCGAATGGGGAGGAGAAAGGAAGGACGAAGAAGAAGAGGGAAGGGAAGAGTCGGAGAGAGAAGGAAGAGGGGAGGCGGTGGAGGGGGAGAAGGGCAGGAGATTGAATGTGAGGCTAGCTATCAAGAAGATGGTACAGTGGTATTTGACGAGAGGAAGCAAGAGAAAGGGGAAGACTGAAATGAGGAGGGAAAGGGGGGAGAGAGAGATGTTGGAGAGTACAGATGGAGGGAGGAAGAGGATAGTAATTTGAGTCAGAGGGGAAGAGGAATGGAGAGAGGAGGAAACGGGAAACGAGAAAGAGGAAAGAGGGGTGGGAGATGGGAGGGAGAGGGAGGTAGAGGACGAAAGAGATAGAGGGAGGAACGAAAGAAATGAAAGACAATGGAGAAGGAGAAACAGCCGAGTGGGGGAGAGGGAAGGTGGAGAAGAAAGACGTGCAGTTCGGAGGAGTGGGCAAAGGGACGAAGAGGAAGGGGAGTGGAGGGATGGAGTTGGAGGGAGGAGGGGAAGAGTAGATCGAGAAGGGAATGGTACGAATGGGTGGAGTAAAGAAGGTGGAAAGCGGACTGATGAAGGCGGAAAGTACGGAAGAGGTGGAGAAGGAGAGAGAGAGAGACAGAGGGGGAGAGAGAGAGAGAGGGAGAGAGAGGGAAAGGCAGAGGGAGAGGCAGAGGGAGAGGCAAAGGGAGGTAGAAAGGGAAAGAGAGAGGCAGAGGGAGAGAGAAAGGGAGAGGGAGAGGGAGAGGGAGAGGGAAAGAGAGAGGGAGAGGGAGAGAGAAGTCAGAGACGAGAGAGAGGGTGTGGATCCTTCTTTTCTGAGTGCAGCAGCGTTGATTGGGGATGTCTGGGAAGAGGAGAAGGACTTGGTGTTGTTGGGGATCCGAGTGAGAGCTCCCAGAAATGGAGCGGCGCCGGTGGTTACGTGTGTAGAGGGAGGGAGGGCGGGGGGCAGAAGGAAGAGAAGTACGAGGAGGAGCGGGGAGTGTAAGGGGGAGAAGGAAGAGGGGGGACGGAAGGAAGAGGGACTGGAAGGGAAGATGGAGAGGAAAGGGGGTGGGGGAGAGAGCGTGGAAGGCAGAGGGAAAGGGAAAGAGAGAGGAGAGAGAGAGGCAAGAGAAAGGGAGAGGGAGAGGGAAAGAGAGAGGGAAAGAGAGAGGGAGAGGGAGAGGGAGAGGAGAGGGTGACAGAAAGGGAAGGGAAAGGGAGAGAGGTAGAGAGGGAGAAGGGCGAGACAGAGAGAATTGAATAGGGAAAGGGAAAGGGAGAGAGAGGGAGAAAGAAGCGAAGGCTCGCCTGCTCAACACCAAATATCTTCTTCTTCCTCCTCTGCTTCCTCCTCAGCTTCCTCATCTTCTTCTACTCTTCTCCCTTCATCTTCGTTCTCTTCTTCCTCCCCCTCAGCATGTCCTTCATCTACCTCTTCTCTTCTTCCGCCTCTCTCTCCATCTTCTTCCCTTTCTTCGTCTTCCTCTTCTCCCCCTTCCTCCCACTCCGGACCCTCATCCTCCTTGCTCTCCTCCCTTCCACGTTCCCTCTCCCCGTTGCCCCTCTCTTCCTCGTCATCCTCTTCTTTCTCATCCTCATCCTCCTCTTCCTCTCCGCCCTCCTCCTCTCCTTCCTCTCCTTCCTCTCCTTCTTCTTCATCTCCCTCAAATTCACTTTTCGATTTAATAGTGATCGAGCAAGAGAGAGAAGAAAGGGCGCAGAGAGACGAGAGGGAAGCGGAGAGAGAGAGGGGGAGGGAGAGGGAGAGGGAAATGGAGAGAGAGAGGCAGAGGAGAGAGGCAAGAGGAGGAAGAGAGAGACAAGATCGTCGTGGCACATGTCAGAGAGCAGCAGAGCGAGGGGGGAGAGAGGAGAGAGGAGAGGATGAACGGCAATTGAGTAGGGGTGGGACCGGTAGAAGACAAGGGGAAGGAGCAGGACGAGAAGGCGGGAGAGATGGGAGAGAAGGAGGAAGAGAAAGGGGAAGAGAAGGAGGAATGAATAGACTAGGGGAAGGAGTAGGGCGCTCCTTTTCGGAAACTAAATCATCAGGAGTAGGGGAGGCAATGAAAAGCAATAAAGCAAAAGAGATAGAGACAGAGGCAGATGAGGGAGAGGATATCGCGGTGGACGTGTTGAGCTTGCATATGGGAGTGAGCGAAGTGTGTCTCCCATTCATCCTCTTCTCCGGGGTCAGAGAAGAGGCTAATAGGTTGTTTGTCTCGTCGATCTACAGCCAACACCATCCCTTTCAAGCCTCCATACTTCCTCTTCCTTACAACTCTTCTCCTCCTCCTCCTCTCTCCTCAGTTCTCTCTTTCCCTGGATCCCAGTCGCAGTCGCAGTCCCTCTCCACATCCGTTCCCTCCGCAATCGCTGGATCCCTTCCCTTCTCCTCCACTCCCCTCTCCTCCCTTCTCTCTCTCGCTCTTTCTCATCCCGTCCATTCCACATATGCACATCGTCTAATAGAGCAAATAGAACCTGTATATCTTCTCCCTCTCCCTCTTCCCCTCTTCATCTTCGTCTTCTCCCTACTCCTCCCGCCATCGCCTCCCTCCACCCCACTCTAATTCATCAATTTCCCCTTTTGCCTCTGCATCAACCCCTTGTTTCTATCGAGGACTCAGGGGAGAAAACAGAGACACAGAGAGGGGAAGGGACTAAGATATGGGGAAGGGTATCGAGAGAACGAGGAAGAGCTAGAGGAGGAAGAACGAATGAGAGAGGAGGAAAATGAGGAAGAGGAAGAGGATGAGGATGAGGATGAGGAGGAGGATGAAGAAGATGAACGGGAATCAGAAGAAGAGGAGGAAGAAGAAGAGGACGAAGATGAAGAGGAGGAAGATGAAGAGGAAGAGATGTATGAGAAAAATAACCTAGAAGACGAAGAAGAAAACGAATGGGTATATTTTTATGACTCTAACTGGGGGAAGGTCAGGGGAAAGGAGGAAAAGAAGGCACAAAAGAGAAAAGGGGAGGGAGAAGAGTAGAATGTAAGCAACCGAAGAGGGAGAAAGAGTCGAGGAAATATGGAGAAACGAATGAGAAGAGGGAGAGTAACCGGCGGGAAAGGGAGAAGGGAGAAGGAAGGAAGAGGGAGCGAGGGATGGGAGATAGAGGGGTGGAAAGAGTGAAGGGGGAGAGAGGAAGGGGAGCAGAAAGGGAAGGGGGGAAGGGGTGGTAAAAGCGGGCACAGTGGAAAGAAGGTGAAGAGGGACGGAGGAAACGTAAACGACGTCTATTTATCTTATCTCATAGATTGCTCTCTCTTTCCTGATAAAAGAGCGAAGGGGAGGGGAGAGAGGGAGAAGGAAAGGGGACTTATCGCACTCAGAGAGATACAAATGGAGAGGCAGAGGCAGAGGGAAACGCAAAGGGAGAAGGAGAGGAAGAGAGAGAGGGAGCGTACGACAGAATGGCGAAGGGGGAGAGGGTGGTTGAGGGAGGAGGGAGATGAAAGAGATGGTAGAGATGAACGCGGACGAGATGAAAGCTTCAAGTTATATATTAAGCTTGAATGACTTGAATATGAGTGACTTGAAGATGAATGACGTGAAGACGTCAGTTACTCAGTTTCCTGTTCTCTCGAACTTTCTCACTCATTCTCACTCATCTTCCCCTTTTCTCCCTCTCCCTCCCCTCTCACTCATATTCCTGCCAGCCATACCCTCTCCACTCTTCCCCCATCCACCACCCATTATCCCTCTCTTCCTTACCATCTCTCTCTCTTTCTTCACCCTTAGGGTCCAGCTACCTCCTCCATCCCTCTCTCTCTCTCACTCTCCCTCTCTCTCGTCTCTCTCTTCTCTCCCTCATCCCTCCTCCTCCTCCCACTCTCCTTCCTCTCCCCACTCCACAACCAAGTCAACTCCCCTCTCTCTTCTGCACCTCTCGTCCTCTCTGCTACCGCTCCTCCTTCCCTCTCACCTCCCTTTCCTCGCATCGATTCTCCCTCCTCTCCTCCCAATTCCCTCTTCTCCCTCGTCTTCCCTGTCTTTGTCCTCGCACTCTCTCTCCCACTCCCACTCTCACTCCCATTCCTCTAGCCTCTACTCTCACTTCCCCTCGCACTCCTCTTCTCTCTCCCCCTCCCTGTGTTCTCCCTCATCATCCTCCTCCTCTTCCTCCTCCTCCTCCTCGATCTCCTCTTCTTTTCCATCAAACCTCTTTTCCCTCCATTCCTCCCAGCGCCCTCCTGGTTCCTCCCTCCCTCCTCTCTCTCCTTCAAACCCAGATCCTTCCTCCTCTCCCTCCTTCTCTGCCTTATCCTCCTCTGCCCATTCATCTTTCTCTTCCTCCTCCTCCTCTTCCTCCTCCTTCTCCTCTTCTTCTTCTTCTCATTCCTCCTCCTCACCCATGCTATCTCCCTCCTCACTCCTCCTATTCGATCAATTGTCGATAGAGGCTTTAAAAGATATCTCCATTCCTCTCACCCACCTCTTCTCGCCCATCCTTCCCTCCCCTCCCCCTCTGCTCTCTCACTCTTGTCTCGGCCTCTCCCTTCCCATCTACCCACTCCCTCTAGCCCCTACTCTCTCTCTCGCCCCTCCTCTTTCCCTTCCTCTCCTTCCTCTCCCTCCTCTTTCTCTTCTTCTTCTTCTTCTTCTTCTTCTTCTTCTCCTTACTCCTCTTTCTCTTCCTCTTCGTTCGCCTCCCTTTCCTCCTCCATCTCCTCCTCCCTTCCCCCTTCTCCCCTATCCCATCGTAGACCTCTTTCTCGGCCTCTGCCTTCCAATCCATCTCCCTCCTCACCACTCCACTCCCACTCTCACTCCCACTCTGGCTCTGACTCTCTCTCATTTCATCCTTCCTCCTCACTCTCATCCTCCTCATCCTCCTCATCCTCCTCCTCCTCCTCCTCCTCTTCCTCCTCCTCCTCCTCCTCCTCATTGTCATACTCATCATTCTCTTCCCACTCACCCCCCTCTCTCCCTACATCCCCCTCTTCTCTCTCGTGCTCCTCATCTTCCCTTTCCTCCCCCTCATCTTCTTCTCTCTCCCCTTCTTTTTCTCCCTCTTTTGTGCGCTCTGCCCACTTTACTCCCCCTCCTCCCTCCCCTTTCATTATCAACCTCCCCCGATAACCCAGATCAAAACTCACCTCCCCTCCCCTCTGCCTCCCTCCTACTGCTTCTGAAGCATAACAAGTGTTCCTTCTTCTCGTCGGCCCTTTCTTATGCCCAGGTAACCGACATTAGCATCTACCCACTCTCCTTCCTCTGATCCCTCTTATCCCTCTTTGTCTGGTTTGATTACCTTCCACTCACATACATACACACGCATACTCACATACACATACACACACATACACACACATACACACACATACACACACATGCACGCATACACACGCACACACCCACGCACATACAAATGCACGTGTCTAACCCTTTCCCATGCACATGTAAACACAAACGACATGAATGTGCGTCCACTCTTGTCTTCACTGCTATTCGCTACGCCGTATTTTTTGTTCACATCCCCTGCCTACATTCGCTGCCATGTGCGCCCCTCGACCCTCTCAATATGTCTTTTTACAACGTGTTATCGTGATGTGTAATGGTCCATGATATATCTTTACGCGACACCTTGTACAACCCGATACGTTTTGTGTATACTCGTCTCGTGAATGGCACATACTCAAATACAACAACTACCAAACACCAAACTCGAACATCTGCGTTTACACTCTCCACTTCGCTCTCTTTAGACGATGTTGGAGAACGAGTACAAGTGGGGCGGACCCATGGCGTTAGATCTGTGTTGCGTATGTGAAGATGTTTGTGTAGGAGAAGGAGGAGAGGCGGGAGGAGACCAGGAGGGAGGACAGAAGTTGGAGTCAAGAACAGTAGTAGTAAGAGAGCTAGGGGGTTAGCGGGGATAGGGGAAGATGAGGATGAGGGATGGGGGAGAGGGACAGGAAGTGAAGGGGAGCGGGCAGTGGGGGGAAGGCACCCCCACCCTCCACTTCCCTTCGCACTGCACCCTTCCCTCCTCTTCCGGGGCCCTTCTCAATTCCTCTTTCGTGATCACAGTCCACAAAGACATACACGCAGGCAGTCACTCACATTCACACGCAAACTCCCTCTCTCGCTCCACTTCCTTCCCTTCCTCCTCTGCGCATCCCCCTCGTCCTCCTCTGGTCCCTCTCCCCCTCGCTCTTTCACGCATGTGAGCATCTGGAGTATGAAGAGAGGAGATCTACTCCAATCCATAGTCCTGCATTCAAGTCAGCAAGACATAGACGAAGCGACCAAGCATAACGACGGGGTAAACAACGACAGCAACAACAACAACAACAACAACAAAAACAACATTATGGGCCACAATAACTCGGAAAACCTTCCTTATCTTCCTCCTCCTCCTCCTCCTCTTCCTCTTCCTCTTCTTCTTCATCCTCGTCTTCCTCCTCAGCACCAAGTGCAACTGGGCTGTCGTTGACTCCTAGCATATCGATTCATAAGAGTGGATCGGTGGCAGTGATCTCGACGGAGAAAGGTAGAGTCTTCCTCCTCGATCTCTCGCTCCTACGTCTCCGACTGGGGCAAAGGGAGTGTCGTCAGGTGGAGGGAGGGGCGATGGGAGGAGATGAAGGAGCTGGAGGATGGTCAGCTTTCGAAGAGAGGGAAAGGGAACTCAAGGTGCAGAGGAAGATAGAGAGGGTCGCTGAGAGGAGCAAAGAGAGGCAGAGGGAAAGGGAGAGGCAGAGGGAGAGGGAGAGGTTGAAGAGGGGGCAGGAGGAAACTGCGAGGGAAGGACGAGTGTGGGAAAGTGAGGAGGAGGGAGAAGGAGTGGGGATGTATTTGAGGTTGGCAGAAGGAGTGGGGAGCAGGATGAAGGAAGAGATGGTGAAGGCCGATGTGGGAGTTCTATTCTCTTTCTCCGACTCAAGCGGAGAAGTAGAGGCAAAGGAGTGGGAAGTAGAGGGGAAGGAAGGGAAAGTGAAGGCAGGGAAAGAAAAAGAAGGGGATGGAGAGGGAGAAGAGAAAGAAAAAGGAGTGGGCAGAGGCAAGGAAAATGGAAGCATGTCATGGGGAGAGAGAGGAAGAAGGATAGAGAGTGAAAGTGAAGGATCTGAAGAAAGTGCCAGGAGGAGAAAGAAGGGAAGAACAGCAAACAGATGGGAAGGATGCGGAAATAGAGGAAGAGGAGAAGGGGAGAAATGAGAGGAGGTGGAAGACGAAGGGGAAGAAAGGCGAGAGAAGAGAGAGAGAGAGAGAGGAAGGTAGACTGGTGCATGCCTTCGAAATCGATATAGGGATGCTTCTAAGAGAGAAAGAAGAGGAAGACGCAAGAAGAAAGAGACACGAAGACTGGCAGAGAAGGGAGGAGGAGATGGAAAGGGAGAAGGAGAGGGAGAGAGAGGAGGAAATTAGAAGGAAGGCTAGGGAAAAGGGAGAGGCGGAGAGAGGAGAGGGAGGAAGAAGAGAGAACGTGTGAAAGGTGGGAATGTAAGAAGTGCAAGGCGAATAAGGGGAAAGAAAAGGAAAGGGAGAGGGAGAGAGAGAGAGGAACGAGAGGAGGAAAGGGAGAGAGATAGAGAGAGGGAAAAGGAGAGGGAGAGAGAGAAAAAGATATTGAAAGAGAGCAACGCATGGTCGTACATTTCCTCAGCTTTCTCCTCCTCCTCCTCCTCTTCCTCCTCCCCCTACTCCTCCTCCGTTTCCTCAGGTCTCTCTTCCCCCCTCTCCTCCACGAATCCCCCTCCCTTCGTTCCCGTGACTTGTGTGGATTTTCACACAAGAAAGAGGAGGGAGTGGGAGAGGGAAGCTGAAGAAAAGAAATTAGGATGGCCCAAGGACTGCGTCACAGAAACTCACTCCACTCAAACTCACTCCACTCCTCGACATCCTCTTCTGCATCCGCCTCCTACCCCTTCTCTTCGCTCTCGCCCTTCTCCCCCACCTCATACTCGTCCCCATCGCTCAACTCCTGCCTCTCGGCCTCTTCTTCCTCCCCCTCTCTTGTGCACCCTCCCTTTCACACTTCCTTCTCTTGGGTACCGCAGATGGAAGGGTCGTAGAGCTGGACATATCGTGTTGTATGAGGGCAGATAGGAGGGAATGGCTAAGAAAAGCGGATGAAGAGGAAGGGAGGAGGCGGAGCAGGAGGAAGAGGATGAGGGAGGAGGACGAGAGGAGAAGGGTAGAGTATTTGTGGCAAGTAAAGAGAGAGGTTGAAAGGAGGAGCAGACAAGAAGAAGAGGAGGAGGAGGAGGAGGAGGATGAGGAGGAGGATGAGGATGAGGAGGAAGAGGAGGAAAGCACGGAGGAGGAGGAAGAAGAAGAAGAGGAGGATGAGGAGGAGGAGGAAGAGGAGGGGGAGGATGAAGAGGAGAGTGAAGGAGATAGAAGGAGAGGAGGGAAGAGGGAAGGGGGAGGAGCAGGATCAAGAGAAGGAAGAGAAAGGAAGAGGAAGGAAAAGCGTAGCATAGAGTACTGGGACGCAGAGTGGAGGAGAGTGTGTGGAAAAATTGTAGTCAGTGGGTTGTATAAAAGGATGAAGGAAAAGGGAGAAAGCGAAGGAATGGCGGAGAGGGAACGGGAAAGGGAAAGGGAAAGGGAAAGGGAACGGGAAAGGGAAAGAGAAAGGGAAAGGGAAAGGGAGGGGTGGAACGAAGAAGAGGAAGAAGGTGAGCGAAGGGAAAGGGTGCGAGTAGGAGAATGGGGAGAAGAAAGAAGTGAAGACGAGATAGAGGGAGAGAGGGAGGAGCGAGAGGAAGAAGAGGGAGGGGGAGATGGAGAGGGAGAAGAGGAGGGAGAGGATGAAGACGAGGAGGAGGAGGAAGACGACGAGGAAGAAGAAGTACTGGAAGGCGGGTGGAATTGGGGAGTGAGAGTGGGGGTGAGAAGAAGAATGGGGGGAATGTGGAACGGAAGATCGGGAGGATGGACAGATGGAGATGGAGAGGGAGAGGGAGAAGGAGAGGGAGAAAGAGAGGGGGAAAGGGAAAGGGAAAGGGGGAGGGGAAGGGAAAGATAGGAATGATGTGTGATGAATGTGGGATGTTATTCGTGATCAGAAAGAAAGGGGGTGAAACCGTGGGACAAAAGGGAGGAGCGAAGGGAAGGAGGCAGCGGGAAGGAGAGAGAGATCGGAGAAGGAGGGCGAGAGGGGGAGCGAGTGGGAGAGGGCGGAGAGAGGGGGAAGAGGGGGAGAGGGGAAGAAAGAAACGGAGGGGAAGAGAGGCAAAGAGGTGGAGAAATTGAGAGAGAGTGGGAGAGGGAGAGAGAGCGGGAGAGGGAGAGAGAGCGGGAGAGAGAGAGAGAAAGAGAAGGAGAGAGAGAAAGAGAGAGAGTGAGCGTAGTGTGTGTTGATGCTTCGAAGCTTCCCTTCGTCCTGTCTGTATCTTTTTCCGATCGTTCCTTTTCAGTCTTCGATGGACGATCCAAAGAAACCATCCAACAGTACGTCTCGCCTTTTCACTTCCTTTTCACTTCCTCTTCACTTCAATTTCACTTCAATTTCACTTGGATTTCACTTTAATTTCGCCTCGTATGCTAGCTTGTTGTTTCGCTTACTAACAGACTCTTTGTCACTTGTTTCGTTCCACTCCTCCGTCTCTCACTCGTCCGCCTTCGCACTTCTTCGATTCGCCTGCTCTCCCTTGTATGCTGACTCTCGTCCCTTTTATTTCTCTCTCTCCTCTTCATCCTTTCGCTGCTTTATTTTGTTCTCTTCCTTTCTTTCTCTCTATCCCTTTCTCTTTCTCTATATCTACCTCTATCTCTACCTCTTTCTCTATCTCTTTCTGTTTCTTGTTCTGTTTGGTTTTCTTGTTTTCTTTTTTCTTCGTCTTCGCCTTCTTTCTATTTCTATTTCTATTTTTCTGTTTATGTTTCTTCTTTTTCTTTTTTCTTTTTTCTTTTTCTTTTTCTCCGTGCATTTTTCTGTATCTTTTTTATTTCTGTTTGTATTTCAGTGTGGTCGACAACGTTGGTCCCATATCTCACATCGAAACTAACTTGGAAGAGGGATACTCGTGCCTTTTGCCTTCTCCCGATCTCATGTTCATACAATCCTACTCCAGCTCAGCCTCTTGAACTGCTCGCACACTCTATCAGTGTGAGTATCTTTACAACTGAATGTTACAAGCACTCGTCGTATTGCGGACATTCAGTATGTATAGTCGATACTCTTTGAGTAAGAACTTGCTGTGCGGTGTGTTTAGGGTTTGTTTGTGGTGATCTCCCTCATCTCCCCCAGATGCCTTTCACCGACTCCATTGTCCCGTTTCCCTTCGCTCTCTCCTCCTCACCCTTTCCTCCCTCCGTCTCCTCTACATCGCTAGAACACCCCACCACTACCTTTCCTATAGCACGAGTTCGTATGATCGGGTATACAGCATTTGTAAGTATGCACGATGTATGCATTAACGGATGCAAGTGCAGAAGAGTCGGAAGACGCGAAGAGCAATCCCCCTCGGTCACTCACTCCTCACCCCACGCTCAACCCCCGTGGCATGTTGCGATCCTCGTTTATTTCTCCGTGCTGTTCTTCTTGAATTGCCCATGTGTTTAATTTTCTACTTTGTTTATTTCATGTTGTTTGTTTCTCGATGTATTTGCGTACCCAATCTACCGTATCATTCATATAAGTTGTTATACTTCTATGCATGATGCATGCGTTTATATCTATTAGCGTTTCTTTCTTCCCTCAGCCTACCCACTCTAGTTAATCCCCAGTGTTTTTGTTTTATTGCTCGTATGACATGGTTCATCATTGAATACTAACCTGAGTGCTTCTGTCTTCCCTTTTTCTACTCTCCCTGTTCTTAATGCGCCTATACTTTACCTCTTCGCGTATTTTGATCTCGTACTGTTTGATCATGCTTATTTGTTCCTTTTCTTAAGTTTTTCTGCATTGGCTTGTGTTCATTTTCGACGTTGGTTTTGTTTCTTAAGCGCGTCGTTGTGCCAAAAAAAAAAAAAAAAAAAAGAGCTCTAGCCTAAGCTCCTGTGCTATTTTATCTCTTGCTTAATAATAACTCTTAATCATATTTCAATGTTATTATATTTTATTGCATTGTATTTCACCGCATTTCATCGCAATTCATTTCACGACGTCCACTCCGCTTTTATACGTTAGGCGAACGTTTTGCATTTTACAATCCACTCATGGTTTCCGTTTTTGTGTTTATCTTTTTTGTTTCGTTTGTCTCTATCGCTTTGTCGCTTCTATCTTTTTCAACAAAGTTCTGGCATTCTCATTGTAAACAAAAGCACGTGGTGTGAGGTTTTTCGTTTCCTCTGGATGCAGCAGCCTAGTCGCACTAGTAGCTTTCCTCAGAGGAGACGGATGTCCTACCGCACGTTGCCTTACCCGAACTCCAGCCACAGAGGTTGAATATCTAAGTACGCAGTGCGTGAATACGTATGTTGGCACAGGAAATTGCAGTTTCGCGTGACTATCTTGTGCGTGCATTCAGTTTCACGTAATGCCTAACTCTTGCATAAATCAATAAATCAGCTTTCCCTGCCGTTCTTTCTTATCGGCCGTTAATCGTTATTAGCTGCTAGCGAGATTGATGAGTGTGCTGGGCAATATCTCCCCATATGCCCCACGTAGCGTAGCAAACATGAAGCGAACAGCGTTAGAATTTTTCAGGGCTCATCACTCCATATGGTGTTTCGCAGGCAATGCACCTGTCTCAGGTAATGGCACACTAAATAAGTTTTCTGAAAAAAAAAATGAACGCAATTAGCTTAGAATGCGAGTTCTCATAACAGAAGTATTTATTCAGCAAGGTCTTTTAATCCAGCAAGTGGCAAAGACTAATGCGGAGAATATAGAATAAAATCTAGGAGACGGTAAGGGAATATATGAACTGCAGAGGTAGACGGTAGGGGCTACGATAAGGGTGTTCTAGTCCGTTATGAACCCATCATAGAAGTATAGAATACACATTAACATGCCTCATCCGAATAAGAGATGCAGGGGGGTTGGAGGAAAGGAAGAAATGAGTTTAGCAGAAACGAAGGAGGTGGCAGATCTTCTCGTTGCTGTTTCCTCTGGTGGCCCAGTTGACGACGTCCTGGCAAGCTCCACTGTTGTTGATGATGATGTTGCAGACATCCTTGACGAGAGAGGGGTGTAGCTGCAGGCCTTGGCGCATCCCTTGGAGATGATGACAGCGACAACCTTCTCACAGTCGTCACAACGAGCTCCTCCCAAAGCAGACACCTGCTGGTAGAAGGTCAAGTTGTTGGTCTCAGACAAGGCGTTGACCTCGGTGGCAGAGACGACAGCCACGAAAAGAGCAAGACAGACAAGAAGAAGGAACTTGAACATTATTTTTGATTTGTTTTGACCTGAAAAAGGAAACAATCATGGTTTGGAACTGCGAAGCTGACTTCAAAAAAAAAAAAAAAAAAAAAAAGATATTTTTATAGATTCGTTCTGCACCTTTTGAATTAGACAAAAAAGTGCGCAAGTGTAATGCAATCTATGAATGAGGTTTGTTGTATGAACAATGTTACTTGAGGTTTCTAGATTACATTTGAAGATAATGTTATTTTCACCTTGTGGTTATATTATTGCAAATATGTTCTTTCAAAGCATTATTGTGAGTGGTTCCAAATTCTAAGGAAGCAAGATTTTGCGAATCACAATCTGCGATGGTAATAGCTGTACTGTGCGTATATATCGTTTCATATATGCTTGCACATTGTTTATATACTCGTCTATGTTGCATGATATTCTTAGATGATGTTTGTGAGTAAAATTTCGGTTATACTATATTTGTGTGATTTTGGATGTTTTGATCTGCAAATATCAATGCGAAGCTCTTGCGTTGTGTGATGTGTCTCTGACTGCATATGTAAATTGTGTATGAATAAGCATTGTTCCTGAACAATGAAGTAGGGTGAATAATTGTATGCCCTCCTGTGTATGTGTTGATGTTTTCTCAGCCTGGAAATGGGAGAAAGCGACGAAATAATAAAAAAATCTGTTTTAATCATTATGTTGCCATATACTATTTAACAACATTTATTTCATCCTAATATTTTTTTGTACGCAGTAAATTTGCAATGCGAGCGCAGCGCGAGTTCAGTAGCATTACTCTCATGACTTATAGTATTAATTTTCGAGGTAACTCAACTGACGGGTTAAATGAGTTGGTTGTCCAACTAACCGATTAGACTGCATAGTGGGAATCTGTTGATTGCAGAATTGCACTGAGTAGTACCTCACCACCGTAGCTGGGAGTCGCGTTCCAGTGTGATCTAAGTAGATACTAGGGTGATCGGGATGGGTAGTCCCCTCGCAACGGGTTGTTTCAGGGTTCGACGACGGCAGCATCTGAGTCAAGATGGGGGTCACCACAGGCGCTTCCCTGAAGGGAGGTGTCGGAGGTGTTTAAAGAGTTCCGAAACCGGGCCAGGCCGGGTAACGGAGCAGCCAAAAGGAACCGCCTTCATTAGTGACCAGGTAGTGCATACCATAGAACATCTGGCAGCTATCGAGCGGGGCTTAGGTACTCGAACCGATATGTTTTTTTTTTGTGTTCTTCATGATCAATTCGCCCTCACTCGATTTTTTTTTTTTTTTACGATTCAAATAACGTATGCCTATCTTCAGTCTATCTCCATTTGCTAAACACATTCACCGCCCCTTAACTGTTCATTCAATATATTTCCGTAAACAGTAGACTGCGATCATATGCTTCAGTAGTATCGTGATGTTTGTGAATTCGAGAACTGTTGACGCTCAGCTGACCTACACGTATGCTTAGTCTAAGTATGTTTAATGATAATAAATAGAAACAGAAATGGAAATGGAAATAAAAATAAAAATAAAATGGTAATGGTAATGGTAATGGAATGAAAATGAAAATGAAAATAAAAATGGAAATGGGAATAGAAATGGTAATGGAAATGGAAATAAAAGAATGAAATAAAAGAGTATTGTTGAATCAAAAACGATCGAGAGAAAGAAAAAACGGACACAAAAAAAAGGGTAAAATTGGAATCTTTGTGTGTATGTATGTACAATTAAACAGTGACAATAAATATGTGACATTCATATACTTATATTTATACCTAGGTGTATAGAGCGAGAGCATACATGTAGATACAAGAAGAAAAGCAGAAACATTGGAGTGAAGACATATCCTAGTACACTACAAAAAAAGAAAAAACAAGTAAATGAATGTATACACAATGATCAACTACGAAAGTTGGGTAAGAGTCAAGGAGAAAATACATTGAAGCGTGAAGCAAGGTTCTGATAGAAAACAAATACACGGAATGTGAGTAAATTCTAAGAAAAATGAATCAGCCGTAAAATACGTACGAGGAAAAAGAAAAGGAGAAGAAAAGGTATGTGAGGGGGGGGGGGAGAGAAGATGAGACAGAAGAAAGAGGGAAACGGGGGTGGAGGAAACAAGAGAAACGGTGGAAAAGAAGAGACGAAGGGAAAGCAGCACGGGAAAGAATCAAAACTTCGGTTGAGAGCGAGTACGCTATAGAATAGAACGAGTCATTCAAATTGGGACTCAAGAAGAACAAACTCACGAATTATGCTATCTCTTATTGCCTTTGAGACATCATCCCTAATCCCCTCTCCTTTTCCTCTCCTTTCCCTCCCCTTTCCCTCCCCCATCTCTTCATTCTCCGTATCCTCCCTCTCTTCCTCTTTCACCTCCTACTCCCTCTCCTCTCTACTTCCATGAGCACACTCGTCTTTCTCTCCAGTCACGGGTTTCCCTTCCCTCTTCCTCTGCTCCCCCTCCCTCTCCTCTTCCCTCTCCTTCTCTTCTCTCACCTCCATTCCCTCCTTCTCCTTCTCCTTCTCCTCTTTCTCACTCTTCTCACTCTTCTCCCTCTCCTCCTTCTCTCTTTTTCTATCCTTTCTCCACCTCTTCCTTTCATCCTCCTTCTTCTTCCTCTCCTTCCTCCGCTCACTCACCTCCACCAGCGTCTTCCAATACTTGATATTTTCATCAATATTAGTAAAAATCATCTGCATTAAATCTCCCTTCATCTTCCTCTTCGCTCTCTGTATATACTTCAAGATTTGAGCTTTTCTCTCCTCCTCTCCGGATACAAATAGTAGATCCTCTCGCAACTCAATCTCCTCTTTCCTCTCCCTTTCCCTCCTCTCCCTTTCCCTCCTCTCCCTCTCCCTCCTCTCCCTCTCCCTCCTCTCCTCCTCCGTCCCTTTCTCTTTCCTACCACGTCCCGCGTCTTTCTTCTCTTCTCCCTCTCCTCCATCTCCACGCCTTTCTCTCTCCCCTACCTCCTCCTCCTTTCCCTCCTCTTCCTCCTCCTCCTCTTCGTAAGCCTTTGACCACCAAGGTTCCTCCTCCTCCCCCACCCACTGGTCTCCCATCAGTCTGTATCGCACGTCGCTTGGGAGGCTAAAGGAAGAGCAGGGAGAGGTGCCAGAAGAAAAAGGCAAAGAAGCGCCGGAGGAAGAAGAAGGGGAAGGACAAGAGAGAGTGATCTTCGAGTGTGGATTGTGGTTGTGGGTACGGTTGTTGTTGGCGTTATTGTGGGTACAGTTGTTGTTGGCGTTATTGTGGGCATAGGAGTATGTGACGTAATCTGCAGGGGGCTCCAGTTCAAACAAAGTCCCGGTTTCAGCATCAGTGAAAATCTTCTTCTTCTTGATTGACGTTGCTAGTAGTTGGAAGAGAGGGCGGACAAGGAAGTTGATGAAGCCCACTTGCCCCTTGTAGATGTTGTCGCATACGTTCCTCTTCATCTCTGGGTTCACCTGCACCCCAAGCGCAGTCTCTAAGTCTCCCTGTCTGTAAAACTCTTCAGTCACTCGCGCCGTTTGCTTCGTGTGAGTGTCAATTCTCCTGGCAGGATGGGAGATGTCAGCGCAACGGAGGACGAGTTGGAGCAAGACCGTGCGGACGCTTTGATCGGAGACATCGAGGCTCGGCTTGGAGAGGACTTGCTCGACTTCCGCCACTGAGCGACGGTGAATGCCCAAATCGGTGGCAAAGATCATATCGACGACAAGGGAACGAGCGGATTTACGGAAGGGGAGGGGCAGGGTGTGGAAGAGGTTGGTGGAAGGCGAACGCAGAAGGGATGAAGTATATGCAATGTGAAGGTTCTCCAGTACGCTGGCATCGTTGTAGAGCAGCGCGAGGGGTGATTCAGTCTTGATGTGGAAGCCGTTGTTCGTTCCTGGGTGGCAGACGTCGTGACAAGAAGAAGCCACTATCAAACAGAGAAGGTCGATGCGGGAGAAGGCTGCGATTCCACCACAGCCACTCGAGGGAGAGCAAGAACAATGTGCAGGGTGCGGGGAGGGGGAGGGGAGGCCGTGGCAAAGGGAAGAAGATGAT
>JAWNMU010000609.1:0-230000 GCA_035043665.1 Drosophila quasianomalipes | reverse complement strand
GAATGGAGGAGAGAGGGGGATGAAGAAGCGGAGGAGGAGAAGGAGTTGGAGGAGGAAGAGGAGGAGAGAGAAGAAGAGGAGACCGAAGAGGAGGGGGAAGAGGAGAGTACAGAGGAGATGGAAGAGGAGAGAGCAGAGGGGATCGAAGACCCTGATGTGGAGATAGAGAGAGAGAGGGGCGTTGAGGCAACAAAGAAGAGGAAGGAGGGGAGGAAGATGAAGAAGGGGAAGAAGATGAAGAAGGGGAAGAAGATGACGAAGATGAAGAGGGAGTGAGTGAGGAGGAGGAAGAAGGAGTGAGCAAAGACGAGGAAGAAGAGGGCACAAGAGCAGATGAAGATGAAGATGAAGATGAAGAGGAAGAAGAAGAGGAAGAAGAGGAAGAAGAAGAGGAAGGATGAGAAGATGCGTGGGCAAGAGCGTTGAGGGAGAGTGAGAGGGCAGGAGAGAGGGAATGGTTGACTTTGAGTGCAATAAGGACGTCTGATGAAAGGGGAGCTCTGAGGGATAGGGGGATCAGAGACAGGACTTCGTTGAAGAGAGAAAGGCCCCCCGACTCGATTGCGTGTGCGGCAGCAAAGGAGAACGAGTAGCGGGCGGCGAGGAAGAGGAGTGAGGGAGGAGGGGACCGAGACCTCCCAAAATAGAACGGAGGTAGCTGAATTCTGGAGGAAAGAAGGCTAGTGTTGTCGATTTAAAGGTGGAGGGAGGGGAAGAGGAAGGGGGAAGGGGAAAAAAGCCGAAGGGGGGGCTGAGGGAGAAGAAGATGAAATCAGAGACGGAGATACAGAAGTGGAGGAATGGGGAGAATGGGGGAGGTCTGCCAAGGAAGAGGATGAGGAAGAAGAACATGGGGAGGAGGAAGAGAATGACGAGGAGGTGGATCTAGATGAAAAGGAGGAGGACGACGAGGAAGAGGAAGAGGAAGAGGAAGGAGGAGAGGAGGACGAGGAGGGGGGAAGGAAGAGGCAGACGAAGAGCAAGGGGAGAGAGAAGCAGAAACAGATGAAGGGGAATACGAGGAGGATACGGAGGCGGAAGAGGAGGAGGAAGAGGAAGAAGGGTTGGGTCTCGATTTGATTCTCCTATTTGCTGCAGATGAGGAATTCGAAAGGAAAGAGGGAGAGGGGCTGCACGACGAGGAGGAGGAGGAAGACGAGGAGGGAGATGAAGAGGACAAAGACGAAGAGAACGGGGATGAAGAGGAGGTGGAGAAAGGGGATGAGGAGGAGGAGGAAACAGAAGAAGATGATATGGAGGGGAAAGAGGAAGAGAAAGTGCTCTCTTTGTTCATGTCGGAAATTAGCGAAAGGGGGGAAACCTTATCTTTCCTCCTTCTCCCTCTCCTTCTCCCTCTCCCTCTCCCTCTCCCTCTCCCTCTCCCTCTCCTCTCCCTCTCCATCCCCCTCTCTTTCTCCCTCTTTCTCCTTCTGTCCATTCTCCTCGTTCTCTCTTTCCTTCCACCTCCTCCACCCTCTCCACCTCTTCATCCTTCACGTCCTTCTCGTCCTTCGTTATGATTCCCTCTCTCACCTTCCTCTTCTCCTTCTCTTCACTATCCTCAGCTAACTTGTTATTATGAGTTGGTCCAGTGCTATGAAAGCAAGAGGAAGAGAAGGAGGGCAAGGAAGAGGATGGTGTAGAAGCGAAAGAGCATGAAGAAGAGGAAGAAGAGGAAGATAAAGAAGAGGAAGATGAAGAAGGGGCGGAATAGAGGGAAGAGACCGACGAAACAGATGAAAGGGAGGAAACCGTAGGTAAAGCAAAGAGAGAGGAAGAAGGGGGAGAGGAGCAGGAGGAGACAAAGGAGGAGAAGGAGGAAGCAAGAGAAGGAGGGGGAGGGGGGAGAAGGGGGTAAAAGGATGAGTGGGAACGAGTAGAAGCAGAGAGTCCGAGCGCAGGAGAAGAGAAAGAAGATAAAGACGAGGAAGAGGAAGAGGAAGATGATGAGGAAGAGGAAGATGAAGAGGAAGGAGAACAGGAAGAGGAAGAGGGGGAGGGGGAAGAGGTAGAGGATGATGAAGAGGAGGAGGAAGTGGAGGAGAGGAAGAGGATGAAGAGGAGGAAGAATAAGTGCAAGAGCAAGCGTGACGGCAGACAGAGTTAGAAGAGACGTTAATGGACACCGAAGAAGAACGAGAATGAGGGAGAGGTTGGGAATGGGGGAAAGAGGAAGGGAGAGATGATGATGATGGGGGAAGGGAGAGAGAGAAGAACGGATTGGACAAGTGAAAAGACGAAGAGCAATGGAGATGAGGGGAGAAATGCGAGGTGGTAAGGGCAGGGAGGAACTGAAAGGAGAGGAATAGGATGGACAAGACGAAGATGAAAAGGAAGAGGAAGAGGACGAGGACGAGGAAGAGGAAGAAGAGGAAGAAGAGGAAGAGGAAGAAGAGGAAGAGGAAGAAGAGGAAGAGGAAAAGGACGGGTGGGAGGGAGAGCGCGGGGAGCGAAGGGGGGAAAGGGGAGGAGAGTAAAAGCAACTCGGAGGAAGAGAGGGAGAGGAAGAGAGATAAGAAGTGGGAAAGGAGAGAGGACGAGACAAGTGGGAGAAGGGGCGAGAGGGAGAAGGGTGGGAGTGAGGAAGAGGGAGAGGAAGAGGGGGGAAAGGGGGGAGGAAAGGGGGGAGGAAAGGGAGACTGGAAGGGGACACTCTGAATATGAAGGATAGAGGGAAGAGGGGGAGGGGTTGATGGATGCAGAAGAGGAAGAAGATGAAGAGGTAAAGGAAGAGGAATGGGGTGAAGAGGAGGGGGAAGAGAGAGAGAGGCAGAAGGGGCCTTGTGAAAAGGAGAAAGGAAAGAAGGAGGGAGAGGGAAGGGAAGAAGAGGCAGGGGAAGGAGAAGAGATGAAAGGAGAGGAATTACAAATGTTAGGGATTGTCGACACAGTGGGAAAGAAAGAAGAGAACGAGGGAGAGGAGGAGGAGGAGGAGGAGAAGAAGAAGAAAGGAATGGAGAGGAGAAGGGGGAGGAGAAGGGGAAAAGAAAGGGAGGAGGAAGTGAGGGAGGAAGAGAAAGAAGATGAACGAGAGGACGAGAGGGAGGGTGAGAGGTAGAGAGAGGGACACACGATGCGAACGTAGCTCTCTTCGAAGTCCTTCTCCCTTTCCACGTACTGGTCCTCCCACACACACACTCCTCTTCTTTCTCTTCCCTCTCCTCCCTTCTCTCCTTCCCCCTCTCCTTCCCTCACCTCTCTCTCCCCCTACTCTTCTTTTCCTATCCTCTGTTCTCCTCGCCACCTCTCCCATTTCCTTCTCGACGTACGTTACTTCGTCTGTCACGCAATCAACTGATTTGTCTGCTACTCGTCTATATCCTTCATTTTTATTCTCCTCGTCATCTTCGCTCTTCTCCTCTGCATCCCTCTCTTGCTTCTCCTTCTCTTCCTTCTCCATCTCTTCTACAAGCTCAGTAGATGAAATTAGAGAAGTGGAAGAAGATAGTGAAGAGGAGGAGAGGAGGAAAGAGAAGAGGAAGGAGAAGATGAGAGAGAGGAAAGAGGAGAAAGCGAAGGAGAGGCATACACAGATACAGGCGAAATAGGTGAAAAAGAAGAAGAACGGGAAGAATGAATGGAAGAGGAAGATGAAGACGAAGAACAGGAGAGAGAAAGAGGGAGGGGGAGGGGGAGAGGGAAAGGAGGGGCCCAACCCCTTACGATCTTCATCTCGACTTCTTCTCCTTCTCCGTTAGGTCCCCTATACTCCCATCCGTCTTCCTCCTCAGTGTTCTCTTCCTCTGTCTCCTCCCACTCCCTTCTCTCTTCTCTTCCCCCTTCTCTTCCCCCTTCTCTTCCCCCTTCTCTTCCCCCTTCTCTTCTCCTTCTCTTCTCCCTTCTCCGCTTCCCCTTCTCCCTTCTCCTCCCTCCTCTCTTGCCCTCTTTCTGTGGATGATGCTGACTCTCTGTACTAACCAGTCGCGAGAGGAAGCGTACGATATAACGCCTCCCCTCCTCTTTCTCTCGCTGCCCTCCTCTCTGACTCATTTTGCCTGTATCCCTCTCCTTCCCTTCTTCTCCCTTGCTTCAACAGACACTATCTCCTCTCCCCTCTTCCTTTTCCTCTGTCTCTGTCTCCATCTCTACCTCTCTTTTGGTTTCTCCCTCTCCCTCTCCCTCTCCTGTTTCTCCCCCTCTTTCTCTCCTTCTCCCTCTCCCTCTCTCCCATTCTTCTCCTCCTTCCTCCTTCCTTCCTTCCCTTCTCTTTCCTCCTTCCCCTTCTCCTTCCCTTCTCCTTCTCCTTCTCCTTCTCTTTCTCCTTCTCTTTTCCTTCTCTTTCTCTTTCCCCTTCTCCTTCTCCTTCTCTTTTTCCTTCTCCTTCTCCTTCTCCTTCCCCTTCTCTTTCTCCTTCTCCGTCTCCTTCTCCTTCTTCTCCTTCTTCTTCTCCTTCCCCTTCTCCTTCTTCTCCTTCTCCTTCTCCTTCTCCTTCTATCTCAGAGAGCTCCCTTGTTCAGAACGAGATGAAAGGGACCATGCAGGGACAGAGTCGGATACAAGAGAGACATCAGGTGCTAGAGAGAGAAGGAGGCGAGGGAGAGTGGCTAGCACAAGCTCTCTCTTCTCATATCTCCCGTCGAAGGGTCTGAGGGAACCAGTAGGATTCAAGAAGGCAGAAGCACTCACTTCTCACACGTCCACGCTTCCTCTAAGCGGATAGAGAGGAGACGGAGGAAATGGGGAGGGGATGCAGGAAAGAGGAAGGAAGAGGGGGAAAAGGAAGGGAAGGGAGACGAGGAGGAGAGAGACGGGGGCAGAGGAAGACAGAGGGAGGCTGCTGGGTATATGGAAAGAGATGATAGAGGGGAAAAAGGCGATAGACCAGAAATGAAGAAGAGGAAGAGGAAGAGGAAGAGGAAGAAGAGGAGGAGGAAGAAGAGGAGGAGGAAGAAGAGGAGGAGGAAGAAGAGGAGGAGGTAGAAGAGGAGGATGCGAAGATAGAGAAGAGAACGCAGAGAGAGTCGAACGTGAAGGAAAGGGAAGGAGAGGGAGAGAGGAAGAAGATGAACAGGAAGAGGAACAGGAAGAGGAAGAGGAACAAGAAGAGGATGAACAAGAGGAAGGAGGAGAAGGGTAGATGGAGGGCTGAGGCTCAGAAGAGCACGCGGTGCCATTCTTCTGTTTCTCTTCCTCCGTCTCCTCTTTCTCGCCCTCTTCCCTTTGTTTCCTTTCCTTCTCACCCTTCCCTCCCGCATACCTCTCCCTCTCTCTCTCTCTCCTTTCCCTTTCCCTTTCCCTTTCTCTTTTCCTTTCCCTCTCCCTCTCCCTCTCCCTTTCCACATCCAACGTATTGAGGGCAAGACTAAACACAACCCACTCTTCCTCCTCCGCCTCTTCCATATCCTCTACCCCTGTGTCCTCCTCCTCAGTATCCTCCGTGTTATCCTCCTCTTTGGCTTCCCCTTCTACTACATTCTCTCCTTCCTTCTCCTTCTTCTCTTTCCTCCTCTCCCTCTCTTCCCCTTCCCTCTCCTCTACCCTCTCCTCCTCATCCTCCTCCTCCCCCTCCTCCTTTTCGCTAAGCCTCCTCTCCCTCACCTTCGAATCCAATGAAAGAGATGAGGAGGGAATAGAGAGAGGGAAGATGAGGAGAGAGAGTGAATGGAGAGGAGAGGGGGGGGAGAGGAGGGTAGGGAGGAGGAGGGAGGAGAGGAGGAGAGGGGGGGAGAGGAAGAGGAGGAGGAGGGGGAAGAGAGGGAAGAAAGAGTAGGTATTTGAGAAGCTCTGATAGCGATGACAGGTGTGATTTTTACAAAATATCTCGCGTTGAGGAGAGAGAGGCGTTGATCCACTGGTATCGGTTCCAGCAGCATATCTTCCTCTCCACTCTCCTCCTCTCCATCCTCTCTCTCCACCCTCCTCCTCCGTATCCTCCTCAGCATCATCCACATACCTCTTCTCCCCTTGTCCTCGACTGTACTTTCCGCATCTCCCTCGACGCCCTTTCCCCTTTTCCTTCCCTCTCCTCCTTAGTACCCTCCTCTTCCACACCCGCTTCCCTTTCTTCCGCTCCATAATGTCTGTTCTCTCTTTTTGATTTCTCTCCTTCCCCCTCACCTTCTCTCGTTCCCTCTCCTTCTCCTCTTCCCTCTCCCTCTCCTTCTCCCTCCCTCCTTCCTCCTTCTCCTTCTCCTTGCCCCTTCGCCTCCCTCTCTCTTCTAAGTTTAGTCTCTTCCTCCTTCTCCCCCTTTTCCTTCTCTCTGCGTCGCCTCCCTCAATGTTTTTTCCACTCTTCTCGACCCACTCTCCTTCTCCCCATTTCTCTCATCAGTCTTTCCTTCGCACTCTTCCTTCTTCTCCTCCCCCTCCTCCTCATCCCCCTTCTTCCCTTCTCTCTTTTCATCCTCTTCTCTCCTCTCACACCCGTCCCCTCCCTCCTTCTCCACCTTTTTCCGTTCAATCCTTTTCTCCCTCTCCCCCTTTGCATGCGAGCTCCTCTCGTCCTCCTTCCCCTCTCGCATGTCTCTGAGTTTGTGTGTAAGTAGCCGCCTCTTCCTCTGCATATCTTCTTCTCTCCCTGAGCCACTCCACCTGCTCTCTTCCTCCCCTTCTCCCCCTGCACTCCCTCTCACTGTCTCCTCTCTCTCCTCCTGGCTCTTTTGCCCAGACCGCTCTCTCTCTATCAATTTCCTTCCATGCTAAATCATCGCAATACTAGTTGGATCTCACGTTCTCCCACTGACTCTCTTTCCTTTTCTCCTTCATTTTCCCCTTCTTCTCCCCATTTCCCTTGCTCTTTCCCTCTTGCTTCTCCCTCTCTCTTTCCCTCTCCTTCTCCCTCTCTCTCTGTTTGAAATATTGGGTATTGCCTCCTCCCCACTCCCTCTCCCTCCTCATCCATCCCTCTCCCAACTGCAGACACCACTCCCACACCTTCTTCTCCCACTCGGCCTCCACCCCATCCCAAAAAGACACACATTCACTCCTATATTCCCCTCCTTTCTCCCCCTCTTCTCCCCTCTTCTCCCCCTCTTCTCCCCTCCTCTGGCCTTCTCATCTCCTCTCTTCTCTCCCCTCTTCTCTCCTCTACTATTCCATTTCATCTCTTCTCCCCTTCCCTCTCCCCTTCCCTCTCCCCTCCTCTCTTTTCCTCTCCAACGCACTACCCCATACTTGCTACCCTTTTCTCCTTCGCATGTCCTTCTCCTCCTCCTCCCTCTCTCTTCCCATATCTCTCTTCCTCCCTCCTCCTCTCTCTTCCTCCTCTCTTTCTCCTTTTCCCTCTCCCCTCTCTGCCCCTCTCTTTCCTCGTTCCCTGCATTAGAATCAAGTAACACGCACGAAGTGGTAAATGATACGTCAACACCTAGATCATCTTCTCCCTCTCTACCCTCCCTCCCCCTCTCCTCCCTCTCCTGCTCCTTTTCCTTCTCCCTCAACGACTTCAGTTCATTTGTTCTCCTCTCCCATTCCCTCTCACTCTTCTCCACTCCCTCTCCCTCTCCCTCTCCCTCTCTCTCTCCCTCTCCCTCTTGCTCTCCCTCTCTCTCTTCCTCTCCTTCTCTTTCTTCCTTTCGCTCACTCTTCTCGCTCCTCCTCACGTCTCTCTTCTTCCCCTTTCCTCTCTTCTCCATACGTCGTATCTTCTCTCTCCCGTCCTCCTCCGCTTCCCTCTCTCCTTCTCTCTCTCCTTCCCTCCCTCCTTCCCTCCCTTCCTCCTTCTCTTTTTCCAATTCATTTCCTTCAAAGCTGGCATTATGGCAATCCCAATACTCCCTACTATCTTCTTTCTCCTCACTTTCTTCTTCTTCTTCTTCTTCTTCCTCCTCCTCCTCCTCCTCCTCCTCCTCTTCCTCCTTTTCCTCCTCTTCTTCCTCCTCCTCATGATCTTCCTCATCACTATATATGCAACTTCTCTCTCCATCTCCATCTCCTCTCTCTTCTTCTTCCTCCTCTTCGCCTTCTCCCCCCTCTCTCTCCTTCCATTCCCCCCTCCCTTCCCTCTACCTCCCTTTCCCCTTCTATTTGATCATCTGGATAATAGCACAATCCTCCCTCCCAGGCTCCTCTCTCCCACCCATCCCTTACCCATGATTCCCTTGCCCATCTCCCCTCTCCTCCCCTTTCATCCCACTCTCCCTCCCCTCTCCTGTCTCCGAATAACATAAAGGAAAGCGCCTTGTTATCGCCTCCACACCTCCAATCCTCCTCATTCTCACCTACGTCCTCTTCACCTCTCCTCCCACCTCCTCCCGCCCCCACCCCTCCCCCTCTCCCTCTCCCTCCCTTGCCGTACCCCTCTCTTCGTTCTCCTCCACCTCTCCCAGCACGAGAGCCTCCGCAGCGTAGTCCCATCTGGACTGTGTGCTTTTGAGCAGAGGAGTGGAACTGGTCCTGAGCTCAAGGTCAGTCACCCCGCTCTGCTCCTTCCTCCTCCTCCTCTCCTCCTCAGAGCAGAACAGCACCCTTGTCATCCCTCCCTTAGGAGCTAGCTCTGTGGCCCACATCGAGTGCGTGCGGAACCTCATGTACGCCTCTTTGTCAACGATCAGACTCGCCTTGTGGAACTTCCAATCCACAATTGACGGTCTTCTCTGAGAGGATAAGCTGTCTCTACCCTCGGGTGAAGCCCGCCACTCTTTCACAGAACCAGAGGAGGAAGAGAAGGGGAGACACTCTTCCTCCACTGACAACTTAGGAGACGAAGGACTAGCAGAAAGACGAATCACCTGCGGGTTGCTACTCTTGAATGGAGGAGATAAGTCAGATGGGATCTGTACTGACGGTGCAAGTTGCTTCACTGGCGTGTCTAGCTTCAGAACAACCTCTGGGGCTTTAGGTGCAATAACTTTGTTATGCAACTTATTTGCATCTAATCGCTTCCGTATAATCACGTGTATCGTGTAATACACGGCTGCTCCAAATATAGCAGCACACAGGTGACTCCAGAAATTTCCAGATGTATCAATCATGCGTGCAATAAATGTATTGCTCTTACAAATTAGGTTTTCAGTGAAGCAAATACACAAAGCAAAGCGAGTCAGAAGCTAAAAAAAAATAGGAACCTGCAAATGGGAAAGGAGGAAAATACACAAGTAATTTTATAGTATTAGGTCTTGTCTTTCGAAATGTAGGGCGATAATTAGCACTCGTATGCTGGGATAGGTTTAAATAGTACTCCAAAAGAGAAAAAAAAAAACGGCAGTCCTAAATAACTATATATACTATTATGAATAATGGAGACGGTACATACACATATAAAAGTGAGGAAACATGCTACATTGTGGATCTGAGATGAACGAAAAAAACGGACGCAAAGAGATTAAATGTTGCAAAGAGAAGAGTGCGCATTTTGGAATATTTCTTTCTTTTGTAAAGAACTGTTTTGTGCTCGAAGAATATGCATGCAGTAGAGGGAGGACGAGACAAGAGAAAGACAGGAGAGCACGTTATTGGCAAAAATTAAAAAAAAAGCCAATAAATAATCAAATAATGTATATCAAACAAGAAGAAATTAAATGCGAACATCGAAACTAACGGAATACTGGTCATTTGGCAGGGTTACTATCGAGATCATTTCGAAAAGCATGTGATATTACTATTTTTTGCATAGGTAATAGGAATGATGAAATCCGCTTCACTTTCAAGGAAGAGTTATTTTTGTTCAGTAAATGTACGCAACAATTGTAGTAACCTAGAATTATATGATGTGAGTTGTATGCTAAATAAAGTGTGAGTAGATGTTATGGAAATAGCTTGGAATGGCTGAAGGAAACAATATGTCTGATATAGAATTTTACTTAAGCATGCATGCATGGAACTGAAAGAGGAAAAATAATAGAGAAACTGGCGTACTGTATAAGTGTGCAAAACGGGAAAATACACGCGTAAATGTTCAGTGTTTTTTACATTATTTAATCTTTTGTATGTGTATGTATTTAAATTTGAAATCGAGCTATGTACGAGTAAATTATTGTATTTGCAAGTTACACTAGGTTTCTGTATGAAAAATAAGTAGATTTTTTGTCGAATCTTTCTCAATTCAACCCAACATATAAGTTGAGGTTTCTAATGCGGAGTAGTATCAGTATATATGTTTTTGTGGTAATTTTGTGTGGTGATACTCCATGAATGTTCTATGGTTATTTTTGTGTGTTATTTTTCTTCTTATTTATACGGTTTCTTGTACGTGTATATTTGATATGTGTTCTTCTTCTACGTATCTCTGATATAATGTTTATTCATTTTCGTTGACTGACAAATTTATTAAAAAAAAAAAAAAAAAAAAGCTGACCCCTAAAAAAAGCCACGGTGCAATCTTGTGTGGTGTTTTTGACGAGTTTATGATACTTTGTCTTCGAGGAGCATTCTCAATTTATTGGCATACATCCATGATTCTTTTATATTTCTTGTTGGCGCGTCATATGTTGTTGTTGTTTGGAAATATTATGTATGGTTGAGTGCGCGCATTAGAGAATGTTAGTATGTGAGTTTTTTTTCTTTTTTTTTTACTTTTCTTTTTTTCTTTTTTTCTAGAACCGATAAAAAAAATATATAGAAGTGCGTATACAATCCTATAATCAGCTACAATATATGACTAAAGAGTTAACTTAACAGATGAAAAACGCACGCGCAAACAAATAAAAGTGAGAAACGTGGATTGCAAGGGTCGTATGAAAAGTGGGCGCATAGGTGTTAAAAGTGAAAAACATATATGAAAAACTAACTAAACTAAGAGCAAAATATCACAAAATACAGGATCAAAAAACATAAATAAGGGGATCAGAATGGATAATAAATAATGGCCAACGTGAGTGAGAAAAGCAGGGCATTAGCTGAGTGTGGAGCAAGGGAGAGAAGATGAGGGAAGATAGAACGATTGGGCAAAGCGACAGGCAGCAGTATGGTAGTTAGTATCTGTAGCTGTAGAACTTTCTCTGTCGTTGGGGCTGGAAGGATACTCCAGCGTGGATGTCTTCGATCGACATGCCCTCATCATACTTGTTTTTCTTAACAGGGTCTCCCAGGATCTCGTACGCCTCAGTGATTTTCTTGAATTTCTCCTCGGCGAACAGTCTCTTCTGGTCAGACTCAGAGTTTTTGTCTGGGTGCCAGATCATAGCACTTCTTCTGTATGCCTTCTTGACAACTTCGATGGTAGACCCAGGGGCGATCTCAAGGAGTTTGTACAGCACATCTCTCTTTGCCAGTTTCACTGCGTTTCTGGCCTGCTTCAGCTCTTCCTTAAGGTCCTCGGTGGGCTCGATATCAACAGCTCTCTCGAGGTCTCTTACGCAATCCTCCATTTGTCCGAGATACTTCCAGCATCTGGCTCTTCTCCCATAAGCCTTGGAGTTGTCGCTCTTCAAGAGAAGGGACTTGGAGCAATCTCCCGCAGCATCGTGGTACTTCTCCAATTTCATGAGCGCAGCAGCTCTGTTGAGAAGGAACATGGACTTGAAGTTGTCGTTGAGAGGATCGATTTCTATTCCCTCACTGTATGCATTGATGGCATCGTGGACCTTGCCTGCCTTGAAGAGGTTGTTTCCTTCCTCTTTCTTCCTCTCGAGGCTCCTCACCTTCTTGAACATCTTCATCGCCTTGTTGTTGTCGGGGTCAGTGCGGAGAATCTCCTGGAAGTACTGGAGGGCGGTGCTCTCCATGCCGGTGTAGTACATGCACACGGCCCTCCAGAAGATTACGTCGTGATTCGACTTGTTCGATGCCATAGCGTACAAAGCAGTCGTCACTCCGTACGCAGAGCTGTATTTGCGTTGGCCAATCAACACCCTTACCTTCAGAATAGCGACGGAGGTGGCGAGTTGCATTTGGGTGACGAGGGGGTCGATGATCGCATATGCCTCGTCGTAGCGCTCGGCAGTAAGGAGGGACTCTATGTTATCGAAGCGTCTTTCCATGTCATCGAGGAGGAGGTAGAGCTCCTTCACATCTCCATTCTTCCTATCCTTCTCGCTCATCCTTCCCAACGCAGCCCTGGCGTCCTTGAACTCTCCCAGTTGAGTCTTGCAAGTAGCAAGGCGGTAGTAAGCCTTGATGAAGGAGGGGTCGAGTTCAATTGCCTTCTCGCAGTCAGCGATGGCATCCCTCCATGACTTGTTTTGTATGTGCACAGCAGCTCTGTTTCCATAGATGCGAGCGTTGGAGGGGTCAAGCTCTATGGCCTTTGAGTAATTCTCGAGAGCCTTGTCATACCTTCCTTCCTTGTAGTGAGTGTTTCCCTCGTTTTTGAAGTCCTCGGAGGTCTGTGGAACAAAAGGCTCTGATTGCTTCTGCAACAACTGCTGCTGCTGCTGTCTGAGCTGGTTGAGTTTATCCTGAGCACGACGGAGCTCTTCTTCTTTCTGAGCTTGTTCCATTCTTCTTCTCTGCTCGGCCCACGCATCAACTCTTCTTCCACTCTCGTCCACTTCTACTACATCCTCGTCCTCGTCCTCATCCTCATCGTCGGACAGGTACTCGATGTCATCATCTTCATCTTCATGCTCATCCTGCCTGTGGAATCCATAGTTTTGCTTGTTGGGTTGTCCATTGACGTTGTTGTTGTTGCTGTTGTTGTTGTTGTTGTTGTTGTTGATGTTGTTGTTCGAGTTCAGGTTCACGTTGTTGTTAGTGTAGAACTTGGGGTTGTTGTTCAGAGAAGAAAACCTCTGAGGGAATGTGCTGGCGATGTTGTTGTTGTTATTGTTATTGTTGTTATTGTTGTTATTGTTGTTGTTATTGTTGTTGAGGTTGGTGTTAGTGTTATTGGTATTTCTGGTGAACTGGAAGCCCTGCTGAGCATTGCTGTTGTTGGTGGCGTTGAGGTTGTTCGCACTGTTGGTGTTGTTTTTTGGTTCAAGATGTAGTCGTTGTAGGACTCCGTATCCTCCTCGTCCTCGTCCTCATCGTAATAATCCTCGTCCTCATCCTCATCCTCGTCATACTCCAGGTCTTCCTCGTCGTTCTCCTTGAAGTAAGGAGATTTGAACGAAGGGACCTCGTCTTTCCCCTTGGCAGCCTTCGAGCCCTTCTCCGCCTCAGGGTTATTTTGGCCTTGTTGAAACAGTCTAGCGAAGAGGTTGTTGAGGTTCTGTTGCTGCTGGACATGAGCATCTACGTGTTCCTGGTGGTGTTGGGGCTGTTTGTTTGTGTTGGAGTGTAGGTGGCGTCTGAGATGTTCTTGGTGTGCAGCCTCGTGAGCGTTACGGTGCTGTCGTTTGTGAAGTTCTTGCTGCCGCAAGATCTCCTGCTGTCTCTGCATCTCCTCCTGTTCACGCTTGAACTTGATCTCCAGCTCCAACTGCCTCCTCTCATGCTCCTTCTGCAATTCCGCCTGCTTCCTCTGGTATTCAAGCACCAATTTCTGTTGCACCTCTTCGGCCGTCTCTACGTGTTCTCTCCTATGGTTGTTGTTCGCAGTGGATGAAATGAACACTACGTCATCATCATCCGTCCCATCCTCGTGCATGTTCCCCCCATACTCATTTGAGAAAACCTGTTCACGTAAGGACTCTCGGAGTGCTGCTGGGTGTTGGGGCTAGTGACTTCCAGGTCGTCGTCCTCATCTTCGTCGTCGTAGTACTCATCCGAATCACCATAGTCGTACTCGCTCTCACTTCCACCATCAGCATACGTCGTTCGAAGTTGTTTTTTGTTCTCCTGCGTTGTGATTCTGCGTGTTGTTGGATCTCTGCTGCTGCTCTGTCTGACTCTGTCTCAAGGCCTCTGACATTCTGTTCAGAACATTAGGGTCTCTGATTCCCTGTCTCTCCAGCGCAGCCCTATGCGGTGAAAACGGTCAAAACGCCAAATAAACCAGGAGGGTACATCCGCATTCATTAAAGATGAGAAAGGTCAAATAGTTGGGTAAGTAAATATGAGTGTTGTCTATCATGGAAATAGCAGCAACATTTTACGCAAAAAAGAAAAAAATACGAAAAACTATTGCAAAAAAGCATTGTCTATTGAGATATAAAAAAACCAAAACATGTAATGGGGTGAGATATATGTGAAAAAATGAAAATAGTGGAATAATGGGTATTTTCCCTCGTCGTTCGCTTTGCAAAAGGAAAAGTCAGCATTTCATCGTTGCAGGTAGCATCCATTCACCATGCTTAATAAAAATATGAAATAACCGAACCAGCAAGACGTATATATACACTTACTGCATGAATGCCCGGTACATCTCAGACTCACTCATTTGCGCACCGTTGTTGTTGTTGTTATTGTTGCTGTTATTGTTAAAGTTGCTAGACATTAATGTTCTAGTTCTGGATTCCTAGCAGAAGAGAAAAAAGAATGAAGAACTATTCCTCAAATACTGCGTTAATTACTGAAAAAGATGGCAATGAAACCCAAGGGGACTACTAAAATGAAGCTTGTATATATGAAAGGTATATACACACGTCAAAAAGAGTAGAGATACTTCTTTGGCTTCGTCCTTAAAGCGATTTTCTCTGTTTATGATCCAAAAAGAAAAAAATCGTTCTATGATATTTCCAAATGTTCTATTCATACAAACAAGTTTATTGATAGAAAGCGTTACTCAGTTTCCCTATTTGTCTATTGAATCAGCCAGTTACATTGAGCATACGCACGTGTGCCCTATATTAGTATTACAATTTCTTCTATTCGCATTTAGATGAGTACGTGCGTTCACATTGAAAGAAAAAATCAGGCGAGAAAGTAGGAAAGAACAGTGTAATTTCATACTGCACACTCAACTTGAAAAATATAGAACGACTAGAATAGAGCAAATACTTTACAGATCAATAGTGTTTTGCTTGTAGCATAACGTTACTTTTGTAGTTATTTGTGATTTAACTTCAAAGTGATTTCATTGTGTATGGCTGGCGAATGTCTATCTGCCGACTTCGGAAGGCTGTATTTTTATTCTTTATGTACGTATTTTTTCTATACGTCTTCTAAGAAATAACTGTAGGTGGATACATAATAACATAATTAATGTGTGTTTATGCTTCTATGCATTGGTATTGTGGAATTCTCTGATTTTGTTTCTGGTTGAGTTGCAGATGCAGACTGTTTGCAAGCGCTTCATGTCCACTCAATCAACCCAAAAGGTTGTGTTGGCCATTACCAAGGAGGGAATTAGATATGTCCCCTCTCCTGTAGGATTCTCTGACCCCATTGTTGACGTAAGTTACACTACTCTGTCTGCGTTGCGTATCTGTTTGTTCAAGTTGAAAGCGTGAATTGACGTTAACAGAGTGTTGTGATTATGTGCACTACGTGGCTCATCAGTTCTCCGAATCCCACAACCGTAACGCCGTGGTATTGGAGTCTGGAAAGGTGTTCATCCGTGGAAAGAACAGTGGAGGAGAGCTTGGACTGGGAGATGTATCTGTTGCGACTGACTTCACCGAGATCCTTGGTCTTCCCCCCGTCAAGCAGGTATGTTTCTATCTGATAATTTCATTTAAACTCCTTGACCGCATTCCAAAAAGTCATTATGTTTCCTACCAACGCATACTCATTTGCTATGGGTGGGTAATGTGCTGTTGGATACGCGTGTCTGAAAATGTTGATGAATGCGATTGCGTGATGGTGGCGTGGTGAGGGAGGAGGGATGTGTGTGTGTGTTTAATGTTGTGCTCACCTCTCTGCTATAGAGATAGATGTACTAGATGTGAAGCGCAGCTGTTGATAAGTGTGAAACGTATCGATCCGTTGTTTTTCCGTCCGACCTTTTCTGTTTTCTCTTCTTCAGCTGTCTTTATCTGAGTCCAAGTTTCTCAATATGCGGTGCTCTATTTGAATTCAAACGCCAACTAATGCGTGTGTGTGTGTGTGTGTGTGTGTGCGTATAGGTGACTTTGGGAGACAACCACAGTGTTGCAGTCACGAAGGAGGGAGAGGTGTATGTATGGGGAAGCGAGCACCTTGGAGTTCACGGGCACTCTACTTCCAACGTCCCTATCAGGGTTGCTGGTGACTTCGGAAAGGCGGCCAGTGTACGTTTCTTTCAATTAATTTATCTTTGCCCTCATTTCTCTTTCCCTTTGCTTCTATTCTCTTTCTCATCGACTTCTCTATTTCTTGTTTTTGTTTCCTTTATCCATCCTTTTGCACCATCTCCCTTTTCTCTTCTATGCTTCTTCTCCTCTCCTCTCTTCCTCTTCTTCTCTTCCTCTCCTCTCTTCCTCTCCTCTCCTCCCTCCCTCTCTCCCTCTCTCCCTCTCTTTCCTTTCTTCTCCGTCCCATCTCTTCCTAACATTGGGGTTCGGCTATGCATCAATATGTATATATATGTTGATGAATTTGTACTGTATGTCAATACGTACGCATATGTGTCTCTGTGGTTGAGTAGGTTTCTGCTGGCCATGGATTTTCCCTCGTGTTGAACGACAAGGGAGAGTTATACACCTGGGGAAGCGGACAGGGAGGAGTGCTTGGACTGGGAGACGTCAAGACTGTCGAGAGACCCACATTCGTAAGTGCATGATTCCCTTTCACCCGCTTTCCTTTCCCTTTCATCCCGCTTTCCTTTCCTTTCATCCCGTTCCTTTCCCTCTCTTTCCCTTTCATCCCGCTTTCCTTTCCCTCTCTTCCCCTTCCTTTCCCTTTCATCCCCTCTCTTTCCCCTTTCACCTTCCTTTTATTTCCCTTTCCTATGCCTTCCCCACGTCGTTTCTTAAGTGTGTCTGCGTATGTGTATATTTGCACGTGTGTCTATGTGTGCACGTATGTGTTTATAGGTGGAGACCTTTGACGGAGTCAGAGTGACTTCGATTTCCTCCGGAAGGAACTCCAACGCAGCTATCACGGACAAGGGACAGCTCTACATGTGGGGCAAGAACAACGCAGCAGCAGCTCGGAGTGCCCTACCGTATGTCCCTCGAAATGAACAGCTTTGAGGCCATGCCTGTTGCCAGTAAGTCCCCCCTGTCTTCGCATTTGACTCCCTTTCGTTGTGTTTGATTGTGCTTCATTTCTATGCGTCTCCCTTTCGTTCCCTGTGTTGCCTTTCTTCTCCCTTTTCCCTCCCAGTATCACTCCTGAAGCCCCAGCTTCTTAATCGAGGCCTTCCCTGTCGCCTCCATTCATGTGCCTCAATCGTTGTGTTGTGTTTTTTTATCGCTCTGTGCTAACCTCATCCTCACCTCTACCCTTTCCTTTTACTGCCTCCCATCCCCACCCATCCCTAACCCTTGTCTCCCTTATCTCCCTCGTCTCCCTTATCTCCTCGTCTCCCCCGTACTCCCCCCGTACCCTCCTCTTACTCCCTTTTGCATCCCTTTCCTCCTCTTGCCCTTCCTTCCCCACTCTTTCTTACTCTCACCATCCTCTGCTCCCTTTCCCTACCGCGTCGCCCAGTTGAGTTCCCCGAGGAGAACTCCATCGTGACCTCAGTCTCCGCCTCCTCCAATGGAACTGTTGCTGTCGTCAACAGCAACGTCTACCGCTGGGGATTCAAGATCCTCGCCAGCCCCACTCGCGTTGCCAGTGACTGTAAGTGTTTGCAATATTAGCTCTTCACAAAACGTGTATTCTCTCACTACGACAACGGAATATAGGTTGTCCGCAATATACCTTCACCCAGCGTCATCTGTTCTCTCTCCTCTCCACTCTCTACTGCTCCTCGAATGACTGTCATAGATCTATATATCGTTTTGTACGTCATTACTCATATGCTGTGATGTACCTACTACTGCTGCATATTGTGTGTGTTTGTGTGCATATTGCAGCTAAGATCAAGTCCACTTCAGTGGCGGTGAACGACAAGACCGGAGACATCTTCTTCGTTAGTGAGTCTGGAAATGTATTTTACTCTCTGAAGGCCGTGTCCTTCGAGTCCACTGCTGAGCCTATGCTCGACATCACCGGATACAACGTCCAGCGCATCGTCGGTGGAAGCTGTTCCGCTATCGGATTTGCCGATATCCCTGTGGAGTTCCTCGATGAGTTGGAGGAGCAGGAGTACGAGTACAAGACCTTCGACGAGTCCATCTCCCCCTTCGAGCTTCTTGCCAGAAGAATCAAGGGAATTCTCCCATGTAAGCGCCGCTCTGTGAATTCAGCCCCCTCAAATACTGAAGTCCCGAGCTCAGCTAGTGAAGCTTGCTTTGTGTGTATCTATGTGTGTTGTGCATGAAAGGATTTATATCTGTTAAGTCCCCTACGCATATGCGGAAGTCTTGTGTCGTTCGGTATGTTGGTGATCGTCGGATGTAGGGCATCGGATGTTCCCTGCATCCGAGATGGTCTAGCGTGTTTGGATAAGTTAAACTGTTTATTTCTCAATTTGAACTACTTTTGTGTGTGTGTATATGTATGTCTCTCACCCTCCGCCTCGATGTCTCTATCTGCTGTAGTGCGTTGCAACGGATGGGTGCTTCTCCCTCAGTGTTATGTTATTTATTTGTATGCGTATGCTGTCGCGTGTTGCGCACTAAAGATAGATGGTTATTATTGTGCAATGTTTTGTAATGTTTGTATTTCCTGTTTTGTGCTGTGTCTTTGATGGAAACAACGTTCATCTGTAGTAAAAAAACAAAAATTACTTAGTTCTTAGATGATAACATAACCTCGGTGTTACGTTATCTACTGCATGGTACTCAGTTCGTGGTAGAAAAGGGGGGATTGTTAGTGTGGTGTGTAAAGAGATGGCTGATAGAAACAGTAAGAAACAAATGGTACTTGGCTCAAAAATAGGTAGTAGCAAGAGAAATGGAGGATGTATACGGCTGCCTAATTGTATCAGAAATGGAGCAATGTAGGCAGTATATAATGAAATATGGCATGCATGTACGTGGTTTATGACATGAAGTGAATCTAAATAGCTGAATCTAAATGGTTGCGTGTATGTGAAATTAGCATCTGAAAAATTGCGTTGGTTTGATAATCTGTTTATTATGCGTCGAACTATTGGGCAGTTCAACAACGAGTAACTTTAGCAAACCGGTTGTTAGTATCAGAAAAAAAGAACAGAAGAAAAGACAGAAGAAAAGAAAAAAAAAAAAAGCTAAGAGATGCATTGGGTGGACATAAAAGAAAAGAACTAAGAGAAGGAAAGATAAGTCAGGAAAGGATATAGATATGTGGATCAAAAAAGCGAAAAATCAAAGAATCGATAAAGAAGGTGCCAGAACTAAATAAAGACAATAGCTGACAAATGCAATAATTATTATAGAGTAAGCGAGGAGGCACAATTATACGAAAAAAATGGCAGAAATACAAAGTTAGAATAGAAATAAAGCGAAGCTAAAAAGTGGGTTTACATGTGGAAGCTAGCAAAAGCAAGACATACGAGCAATGAAGAGAAAGAGGAAAGGGAAAGAGAAAAGGGAAAGAGGAAGGAACAGAGAAGACGATCGGCAGAATTCAGAAAAAAAAAACACACACACACACACACATACACACACACACACATACACACACATACACACACACACACACATAAAAGAAGTTCACTCTGTCAAAATAGAAAAATAAAGACAAAATAAAGCTAAGTAAAACGGTCGTTTAGTACTAGGAAAGAAAATCTGAAGAAGAGGGAAAAGACAGCGTGTACATGCGCGCGCAGACAAAACAACACTGTGACGTGAAGGTTCGAAAGGAGACAAATTAACGCATGGTACAGCAAGCATGATGAGATACGATGCATATGAGGGAGGACAACAAGCAAATGAGAGGGCGCCTTGCCAGAAACGCTCCGACGAGTAATATCGAAGCTTTGTTTTGGGCAAAAAGCAAGTCAAGGACTGACTAAGAGCGGAATGATTGGGGCCGGAGAATACAAGAACAACAGAATGCCAGAATAAGGATAGGTGTGGTCGTAGAGACGTAGAAGCAATACAACAGAGTAAAACTACGACTGCACGAGGTTACATATAATAAGCTAAAAAAAAAAAAAAACAAGAACGAAGAATACAGAAGCAATCGAATATTGGAACGAGTGGCGATGTTGATGATAAGCACACATGCATATGAATATGCACACACAAATATTGGTATGCGCATATGCATAGGAACATGCGCATATGCATAGGTAGATGTATATACACGAACAAACAGAGTAGAGTTGCGTGTCACGTGCACGCATGTGTTAGCACATATCGCACGCCACCCGTCTTCCCTTTCTACTCGCATACAAGAGTGGTGGAATATTTAAGCATAAACATACATACTCTTGCATGCACACACACATATACGCAAACAGACTCACGCAAACGTAAGATATCACAGTGTGTATCGCATGTATACACGTGAGTGTATGTCGTGACGAGAGAGCGCGTCTGAATGCGCATGCATGAGTGTACAAAAATATAAACGTACGAATAGGATGAGATAGGTATGCATAGCCTAATGGCTATGTAGCAAAGATTAAAATAAAAAATATGTAGAAATTGAAGAAATGTGAATGGGCAAAAGATAGAAAAAAAACAAAACTGAAAGCTCAACAAAAAAAAATCATGTCAGCGTGAGTATGGAATACACTGAAAATAAGCATCTTAGCAAAGATATAAAGCTAGTATAGTGTGATCAGAAAGATAGAGCAATTAAAAAAGCACGGGATTAACAATAACTGATCGAGGACAGTAAAATCTGAGTTGAAAAAAATAAAATGGGACGAGAATCTGGACAGAGAGAGAGCGGTGGAACGTTAATCAACCAAGAGGTAAGGGATTGTGCTGACGAAAGCTGATGCGTTGGGTCTCGTTAGGCGAGGATCGAAGAGTTCTCAGCCAGCATATCCTCTGATGTATTTGAGAATAGCAGAGACAGAGCCCAGATCAACCTCGCCTGAAGAAGTAGTACCGTAAGACAAGCCCAGGCGGAGAAGCACAATGCGGGGAGGGATGTCCTTGTGGTTCAACTCCTTCCCCGATCATCTTCCCCAGGAACTCTGCAAACTCCAATGACTTCCCACTAGTGTGACGAAATGAAAAATAATACATGTATATATACATATATATATGTATGTGTAAAGAGTAGGGGTTGAAGAAACGAAATATTAGTGAGCTGTTACTTTCTAAGCAAAAAAGAAAAAAAAACCTATAAAACAGTAAATTAGTATCAGTGCTTACCGAACAAGGACTTTGGTCGAATAAACTCCGAGTGGGCCATTTCAGATGTGTTCTCTTGTTCAACACGTACGAATGAGCCAACAATATCAATCTGTAAAAAATGCATGCATGTCCGGGACAGGAAAAAAATGCAGAGAAAAAGGAGGCGCGAAGTAAATGGCGTTAAAAGATATTGACATTCGTATTTTGAATAGCTTCGCATCGAAAGATAATACTGATATATGTTTAGTAATGGGAGTATGAACAAGTTGCCTTACATCTGATTATATCAACTGTAATATCAGCAGGCATAACAGTGATGCCTATTCTGGTTGGTTTCCCTTGGATGCTAGTGACCGTATCTAAAGACCTAACTCGCCCACTCAGTTCTGTAAAGCAATACCCATATAGTAGCATAGTGTTAGAGATATGTGAACAGCCCCACTCCATTGTTTTATCACTGTATCTTTGAACGCAAGTACAATTTTACCTCGGTGACTGCTGTGAATTGGCAATGTGGTAACATCTTGGGGAATAGACACAGACATCAAGGACAATCTAAACCACGGTATATGATATATTACATGCAATTTGTTAGATGGTTAATTTGAATCCTGACGAGTATAATCTGGTTATTTGAGTCTCATTTTGGCACATGTTTCCACTTTGAGTTGGTGGCGAATTTTTGTCAAAAATATCTGAGTAGAAAAATGAAATTTTCAAGTCATCTTTTTTTAATAGGTTGCTTCATTTCTACGGGTGAACATGCATATTTACTACTGACATGTGTTTATTGCAGTGCTTCCGCACTTTAGCTATTTATATTTTTAGTTTAGTTTTGTGCACATCCCTGTGTGCTTATTACTGCCAGTCATATTCTTCACTTTTTTTTTTTTTTTTTTTTTGCGTTTTTCAAACTCACAGGAAAGGAACAAATGAGTGAGATTTTACGAAATAAGGGGAAAATGTGAATAAATGTCAATTATCGGGTTTATGGTGAAAAAAAAATTGTTTTTACAGTCATGAAGATACATATGTTTGTTTTGACTTCCAACATTGCTTAACTTGTTTGGTGAAGTGATAATTTTATTTTTGAATGTTTTTATGTGTTTACTCTTTTACTGGTGTATTTTTCACTTTTCCTCTCTGCATATCTCTCTGTGATGTTGATTCGAATTGTGAGTTGTAATATAACTGCATGCCTGACCCAAGTATGTCATACGAAACTAAATAATGTGGTGCATCTGTTTCTATTTGGTGTAGCAGGTGTGTATCTCTGGTGTATCTGAAAATACAAAAGAGATGTTAGCCGACGAGGAGCACCGGTAAGGAAAAGAAATGAAATCACTCCACTCAAATATGATACGAGCAGTGTCTCATGTGTTTGTATAACAAGGAAGCTAACTTCTAGATATGTTTTATATACTGTATCAATAGATTAATGAAAATCGTGTGTACGATTTCAAGTTGTATGAGTCTGATCAGATTGATCAAACGTACTTGGTAAGGATTGAAATCTCTGACTGTATGTATTTTCAGAAACAACACCCCCACAAACACCCCCCAATTACAGCATTCCTGTGCGTGGTACAGTTCAGTGCAGTGTGGTGTTGTTTTGTATGTTGTGGTGATGTGCAGTGTGAGGTGTTTCTGTGCGCTAATACGGTTATTTGATTGTCACTAATGTGTGTTCTTTTTTGTCTTATGTTTTGTATTTTCAGCCCTCTTTGACTTGGGGGCCCCAAATCCTCTTCAATAAGTTGTTGGTGGTGAGTGCTTCAGTCATGCCCCACTCTTCGTTCTCATCCATCCTGCCTGTGTGGTAAGTGCGTGATAATTTGTCTCGTATTTGTTTGCTCAATGTTGATGTTGCACGAATAGCAGACAATCCTATGTTGTGATCTTCCATTGTACCTCTGTGCTAATGAATATATGTATGGCGTATTTTCACGGATATGTATTTATATGGGTGTGTATGTGCATTAATTATTGTGCACAAAAACGTGTTTTTGGACGTATATATGCATATGTACTTGTGAATATATGCATTTGCGTGTGTATAAATGTGTGTGGGTGTATGTATGTAGGTACGCACCGCGTCGTGATGGGAGACACAAAGGAGGGAGAAGGAGAAAGAGAGTTTCTATGAAAAGAAGAAGAGGGACGAGAAGAAGGCAGGGAAAGGGGGAGGATGACAAATCTGAACAATCAAAGAAAGAAGACTCGCTCCACAGTCCAATTCCCGAAGAAGGTGAGGTAGATGAAGGAGACGTATCCCTCTTCTTCCCTGCCTCTTCCTCCGTCCCTTCCTCCTCATCTTCCTCTTCCTCTTCCTCTTCCTCTCACTCTACCCTCACTCGTCCGCTAGGAGAGGACGAGATCTCTAGTGCTTCTCCCTTGGAGTCTATCCTACCTGGCGCTACCCTTGATGCCTCTTCTTCATCCGGAGGACGAGGACGAGGCTGAGAAGAAGAGGAAGGAGAAGAAAAGGAGAAAAGGAGAAGAAAAGAGAGATAGGGAAGCGCTGGAGAAGCTGAGGAAACGGAAGGGAGGAAGGGGAGGAAAGGGAAGGACAGTGACGATGAGTCAAGTGACGATGACTCTGACTCTGATTCAGACAGTGGGAGTGAGAGCGAGGGAGGAGGGAAGAGCCGGGAGGAAGAAGGGGAAGGGTGGGGCCAAAGGAAAGCTCAGGGAGAGAGAAGAACGTGTGATCGCGATCACGACCGACGCTGCATACCCCTCTTCCCCCTCATCTCCGTCTTCCCCCTCCTCCCGCTCTGCCTCTCCCTCTCCCATCGTATCGCCTTCCTCTTCCCCCTCCTCCTCCTCCTTGGGTAAGAAGTCCAAGACTACCTTTCTCTCGCTCAAGACTGCTGGTCCGTCGTTCGTTCCTATATCGTCTATCTCCCCATTCCCTACCCCTTGTGCTCGCAGCGATGTGTTCTTCGCCCCTGCAGACCCCACTCCCTCTTCCCCTCGCTCGGACTCCTTCTCCATCCCTATTGGAACCCCTTTCTCTCCATATGGATCCACTGACGCCACCTCCATCTCCTCCTCCTCTTCTCCCTCTTCCTCCTCTTCCTCCTCTGACTCGTTCGCCCTCTCTCTTGCCAAGGCTGCTCCTAGGGATGGTGTGAGGTATGTTGCCCCTCTCAGTCACGGAGATGAAGAGGAGGAGGAGGAAGAGACCGAACGGGGGAAGAGGAAGAGCGTGGAAAGGGAGAGAGTAGAGGAAAGCCGACTGTGAGAGACACTGTCTCTATTCCCTTCGGAAAGGAGGCCAGTCCCCAGAGTAGACACACAACCAACACGCTTGACATTTACGATAAAGTCCTCAACGCAAAAAATCACTCCTCTTCCTCCTCTTCTTCCTCGTCCTCCTCTGCTACGTCCTCCTCCAACTCCGAGACCTCCTGGTTCTCTACGTTTGATCCTACCCATGGACCTATGCTGTTGGCTTATCGTTGCTTCTTGATCGTGATGTTGGTGGTGTACACTGTGTGCGGGATTATGCTCGGAAATACCCACGATCACGGACTCTTCTCTCTCTTTCGTACGTCCTCCACCTCATGTCCTGCGTGTCGGCTATGTACCTAGCCATCGAGCTCATCTCCTCTCGAAACCTCGATATGCGCATAACTTCTACCTACTTCAACGCGTACTCAAAGGCCGAAGCACACCACATGAAGAAGAACATGAAGAGATATGTGAGCAGAGCGTCGTTCTACCTAATCTGCATCTGGGCCATGGGATTCTACTGTGACATCTCGCAGGCCAAGGACATTGCTTCTCAGACAGAGTTCAATGTTGAGAACCAGTACCTCTCCTCCTCCGTCTTCCATTTCGTCCTCTACGTCTGGTTGTTTTCATCTGCCTTCGCCAATATGATTCTTCCTGCAGGAGTGGTATGAGCTCTCTCTCTCTTCATCCGTATCATTCTTTCTCTCATCGCTATTGAAATAATAATTCTTTCTCTTATCGCTCTTGATGTTACTATTGCTCTCAAAGGTTTTTGCCGTCCTTCTTTCTGTTTTTGTTTTGATCTTCTTTGATTAATATCGTCCATATCCTGATGTCTTCTGTTCATAATTCGCTTTCTCTCGTCTCTCTTCTATGTTTTCCCCTTTCCTTCCCCTTTCCCTCCCCTTTCCTTTGCCTCTCCCTCCCCTTTCCTTTGCCTCTCCCTCCCCTTTCCTTTGCCTCTCCCTCCCCTTTCCTTCCCCTTTCCTTTGCCTCTCCCTCCCCTTTCCTTCCCCTTCCCTTCCCCCTCCATCCCATCTCCCTCTAGGCAACGTATTGTTTGTACACTGACGTACTGTGTGAGAGAGTGAGGAGTGCCAGTAGGATTATCGGAAGCTTCATTTGCTCAGTCACTCATGCTCAGAGAAGACTTGTCGACACAGAAATTATCATCGTACACCAGGTATCGCTCTCTACTTTAAGTTCTCCCCCTTCTCTCTACTTCCCTTCCTCTTCTCCTTCGCTCTCTCTGTCCCCTTCTTCTCTCTCCTTCCGTTCTTCCTCGCCCTCCTTTGCTTTCTTTATCCTCCTTTCATTTTCGTCCACTCCGTTGTTCCGTATCTTCTCTTGAATTATACTCCATACTCTTTTCTTCTCCGTTCTCTTCTCTTGCCCTCTTCTCTTGCTCTCTTCTCCTAACAATTATCATTTTCTCTTCCTGAACATTGTATTTCCCACTCGCACTCCCTTCCACTTCCTCCCTCTCTCCTCTCTCTCCCTCCCTCTCTCCCTCCCCTCCCCTTCCCTCCCCTCCCCTCCCCTCCCCTTCTCCAGGGTCGTAAGTACCAGTTGTGTGGAATGACAATACTGATGTTCACGACTGTGAAGTTTGCCTTCCTCACGTTGTTCATTGTGTTTAGAAGTCCCAACTCAAGGTACATCCAAGAAGGGAGTTGGGAGAAATACTACAACGTGTTCTCGATCATTCTTCAACCTTCGTTCCTTGTGTTGTACCTCATCACCACGGTCTCCCTCCTCTCCACTGAGTGCAAATATCTTTCTAAGGTAACTGCTCGCTATTACATCTCAGTGAGTCTGCGTTGTCTGCAGTACTTGGAGTATATTACTCAGAGGTCTAACGACATGATTGCGGGGCATTCCGAACTCAACACTCCCGCTGGAGGAATTCTCCCCACAAACATCGCCAAGTCCACTCCCCCACCCCCCAAGAGACCACTGACGACTCCCCTGCTGTCGGGGCAGCTTCCCCGATCTTCGCTCCGTCCACCCCCTTCGCTCTCCCCTCCGCCTCAACTCCCACTAACAAGAACGGGGGAAAAGTGGTCCCTTCCATCTTCGTCACTCCCGTGTCTCCCCCCACGCACATCGTCTCCACATCCCCCTCTTCCTCCACCCCGCTTACTCTCTCCACCGCTGCGGATGCTTCTCCTTCCTTCTCTGACAGCCCCTCCCCCGACTCAGCGTCCCCCTCTCCCCGGTTCTCTCCCTCTGCGGTTTCCTCCCCTTCCCCTCCCGCCTCGCTGTCCCCTTCTGCTCCCATCGATGACGACAACATCCGCTACGATGCCCTGACGAGTGAGATCTTGAGGTTTTGTCACGGAGCTCTCTACAACGATAAGGGAATCGGAGGAGGAGTCCTCGTCGAAGACCTCCGAACTGTCCAAGATGAGCGTAAAGTCAGGAAGATGGTCTCTGAGTGCCAGTCGCAGGTAAGCCTACTCTCGCGCTACATCTTACTCCCGCATTAAATCTTACCCCTCGCCCCGCACTCTACCCTTCTATCCCCGTCCTCTTCCTATTCATAATCTGCGTCGCGTGTATTTATTTGTTTCCCTCGCTCTTTCTGTTCGTTCGCCCACACCCTCTCCCTTCGGATATAGCGTCATATTGTCCTTCATATCTTTTATCTCTCTCCTCTGCTCTTCTCCCGTTTTTTCAGTGTTTATTACTTCTAACACCATATCCTCCTCTTACTCGAAATACCCTTCTCTTTCCTCTCCCTACCCTATCTCTATTTCTTTACTCGTATGCCCATCTCTCCTTTTGGACTTCCCCCATCTATATCATTCGTTCTCTTCCATGTCCTCCTCTTCCATATCCTCATCCTCCATGTCCTTTTGTTTTTCGTCTTTTAGTTGGCTTACTTGCTTGAGTTTGCGAAGACAGCAGACCTTGAGCCTCAGATGTACGGATCGAAGATGAACAATCTCACCTCCATCAAGGTAAGCCCAGGCGTTCCACTATTTTCTGTTCCTTATGCATGTGTATGTCGGCTGCTTTATATTTTCCTTTTCTGTCTCTAACCTTTCCTTCCTCTCCCCTTCCTCTCTTTCTTCATCCTCTTCTCTATCTGTCTCCTCCTTCACCTCTTTCGCAATGTCTGCAACTCCTTTCCTAGACCCTCTTGAGTTTCTTTTTCCTTTATGCGTCCATCATGAAGATCAAGTACAGACAGCTCTTGTAGTCGGACTCTTGCAGTCCAAACTGACTCAACACCCTTTCCTCTCCTCCTTCATCCCCCTTCCCTTCAGCTCCTCTTCTTCCCTCCCGTAACTCTTTTCTTCTCTCTTAGTTTATTATGTTGAGTGAGTGGTGTTAATGATCCATTCGAGTTCGTGTGATCAAGTTAGATGCATTGATGAGATGTGTGTTCGAAAAAGTTTTCTTTTAGTTATTGTTTATCCGATCATGTGATACTCTCCATGTATGCTTGATACATATAATCAATTGTGCAGTTCTAGTAAGTGTTAGATGTTGTTGTTCGTGCGATTGTGTTGCGCGTGTGTTTTCTTGTGTATATTGCCATGTGTTTAGTAATAGAGTCCTCTTTATATATGTTTTGTGCTTGCTCTTTCCCATTCATCGTATTTTATCACTCTGCTCTGTTTTACTTCAAGTGAAGCTTACTTCTAATAAATAGTTAATTAAAATACAACACCAGTCATAATAATATCAAATGTGATCATACTCATATACTGGTTTACTAATTTTGTACATAAACAGTAGTCACTCATTCTGAGCCAAAGAGACAGACACAATATTCTCTCTTAGTTCAAACGAAAGAGCAGAGACAGTATAGCAAGTGAGCTGTGTGTGAATGACTACTTTGATTTGTTCTGTCTTGTTTTGTTTCTTTTTTTTTTCTAATTTTTGGTTTATTAAGGAATGGATTCAAAATTAAGACGGCAACTAAACTAGTTAATTTACTCCTTCTTGTCGTCACCTCCTCCACGAATACGTCCAGTACGGCGGGCAGCAATGAGTCCGACCTTCTGTCCGGGGAGCGTCTCTACGGACGGTAGAGGCGTGTCCAATGTGCTGGTGGTTACCTCCTCCGTGAGGGTGGTCAACGGGGTTCATGGCAACTCCACGCACGCGGGGCCAGCAGTTACGCTTGACGCGGTACTTGTGGTAAGCACGTCCGGCCTTGAGGATAGGCTTGTCGACACGTCCTCCTCCAGCGACCATTCCGATGGTGGCACGAGAGGTGGCCTTGACGACCTTCTTGGTTCCAGAGGGAAGACGGATACGGGTGGTTCCAGCCTCCTTGTTCTGGGAGATCACGGTAGCGTAGTCTCCAGAAGCACGGGCGAGCTTTCCACGGTCTCCAGCACGCTGCTCGACGTTGAAGATGAAGGTTCCCTCAGGGAGGTTTCCGACGGGGAGAACGTTTCCGATCTTGAGAGCGGCCTTGGATCCACAGTAGACAGCCTGTCCGGTGTAGACTCCCTCAGCAGCGAGGAAGAGCTGCTTGACAAGCTTGAACTTGTAGGGGTGGCGGAAGACAACCTCGGCAAGAGGAGCTCCACGTCCAGACTCGTGGACAATGGACTTGACCACTCCCTTGATGTATCCGTGACGCTCGGAGTGGTCGATGGCGCGGTAGCGCACAGGACCCTTTCTGAGCTTGGTGTGAGCGTTGAAAATAGAGTTAGAACCCTTACGCTGAGCTGTAGGGTTAAGAAAGGTGCAATACACATATTGTATATAGCGAGGAGAAAACGATTGTACGTGCAAGCGTGAATCAGAGGAAGGGCATGCAAATATAGAAACAATTTCCAATACGCGTAGTACGTGTATAGACGATTTGTTATCATCGACAGAGTTGGCAAAACAATGACACAGACAAATTAATTGATTGAGGTGCGAATATGAACGGAAAGGAAATAATAAGTCAAGATGGAACGGGCGGTCAAATAAACATCATAATGTAAATCGTTTAGTTAGCATATGTAGTAGTGAGTAAGCATATATAACTACAAGCATAAACAAAAATATGATATTGAGATACAAAAGATGTTTCTATCTTTCACGAATAACCTCAATCACAGATCCTCAGATGTGAGTAAAAAAAATAGATTGGAAGAGTGTCTATCAGCGTTTCTTTTTGGTTGCTTTTGATTTGCTCTTCAGAATCGTTTAAAGCCAGATTAAGCTCAAAATTGAAACATTTAATTTAGGAACGAAAGATATAATAGATTGGCAATAATATAAATAGAAATGAAAGTACTTACATCTAGTAACACGACCCATGGTTTAAATTTGAACCCCAGTTCTGTAAATAGTTATGTTCGAAGCTATTATAAATATATATTTTGAATAATGTATATACACTTGCGAATAATGCCACAATAGAAAAAAAAATGTAGACAATTATTAGAGAAAATATGTGTAATTGATACAAAGACAAGTGAGTGGTATTTTATTTTCTTGGTTATTTAATTGTTGAGCCCATATTTAACGTGTTAGCCAGTATTCGATAAAATGAAATATGAATGAACAACTTCACTCAGGAAATATGATGAGACAAATTTACATGTGTGAAATTGCACTCTACTTCGTAAACAATTTTGTTTTATTTGTTGTTTATATTATAATCGAACGACAAATTGAGGTAGTATCATGTGGTGTAAAATATGTGCATTTTACTTTATTCATATAATTAAATTGTTCGAAAACTTAAGCCAACCAATAAATAAAATGAAGACCTGATTTTCTTTCATTGAGGTTTTAATATGATTATTGAGTACAAATATTGTGTTTCCCTAACTAAAGTGTAAAATTAAATTGTAATAATCACTATGTTATGGTATTCTACTAGTAAAAATTGAATATTTTCTTGTTTTGAGGTGTTATGTAATCTCAACCAGTTAATAAAATTTGTGGAACTTTGAACAACATCATCTAAAATGTAAAACGCTCAAAACACAAATAATATTCAAAAATAAACAAAAATTTATAATAAAACACAAAATTTAAAACAAAAAATACATTCGTTTATATGGTTATTAAATTTAATTATACAAGTTTTCGAGTTTATCCTCTAAACGCCTTAGTTGGAGCTCATAACCGTTCGAAACTGCGAATAAAAAATCTAAATATGTTCATTTATAGAGACAGGCACCTCTACAAATACATGCTGTCACTATCATGCATTAGAGTGCGTGAATTCTGCTTGCATATTCATAATAACATGCATCACGAAGTATGACTACCTACCTGTACGCTTTTGAATTCACATAACAAAATGCTCGAATCATGATTCCCCTTGAATATACCATTCATTAACTTTTAATGTTTTATTTACAAGAGCTTGATTGAAAAGCGGACAAGAAATCAAAACAATCACTAAATAAATAGAGCTAGGGCAAATCGAAGAGATTAATTACAACAAGTTATGCACCCAAGGACAGGAGCCACATGAGACGAAACAACAACGTGCAAGCGAATGCGATACAGGAGTGGTACATGTACAGCACTACCACGATTATTCGCCATTCAGAAAACCATTTCACTACTTCGGCCCTAGGGAAGTGGACTACAGAATGCACAAACGCAAACCCAATGCAACAATACATATGCCGTACATATGCAAAGGACTAACAACTATTCTACAAAGAAAAACAAACAAATACAACAAAAGAAATGAGAGCAAGTAGATATAGACGCATAGACAGATACTCACACGATACGGTGCCTCATAACATACACTCTATACTCAATACATATTGCACATGTGTTAATTTGATCAGGATATTTGTGAGGCAGGAAATAGGAGAGTAAAGAGGGAAAAAAGAAGGAAAAGAGAAAGAAGAGAGAGGGAAGAGAAACACAAGAGGACTAGAAGGTGGTTATTTAAGGTGCCCGAGGTTGAGGAGGGCAGCTCTCTCAGGGTTGATAAAAGGACGAGCAGCAGCTTCTTTTGCGGCGGAGGAATCTCTGGGGGAGGAGACAGGAGAGGGAGAAGGCGAGGGTAGAGGGGAAGGAGATGAGGAAGAGGGAGGGGAAGAAGAGAGAGAGGGAGGGTGAGATGGGAGGTGGGCGGGGGGATGGGAAGAGGGAGGGGAGGAATAGAAAGGACGAGGGGGGAGAGGATGAGTGGAATCCGGGAAGGGGGGGCGAGGAGTGGAAGAGGAGGGCGAGGAGGAGGGCGATGATGAGGGAGAGGAAGGGGAAGAGGAAGGAGGGGCGCTCAATAAAGCAGGTTGAGAAGTGATGGCGAACGAGCCAGGAGGACGGGGGAATCTCTGAGCATTCATATTTCCTCCCACGTTGTTCATGTTTCCACCATTGTTGTTGTAACTGTTGTAATTTCCATTGCTGTTGTTTACTCCATTGTTGAAGTTGTTGTTGAAGTTGTTCCTGTCTCCTACCATTCCCCCTCCCACTCCTCCGTTCATAGGGGGTCTTCCTCCGTGATTGTTCATATTTCCACTGGGTCCAGGGCCAGGAGGTCCGTTGAATCGGTTGTTACCCATGTTGGAGGGAAGGGGTCTTCCATTGGGGTTGGGGGACCCTGGAATCTTCCCATTCGATTGTTCATGTTTCCTCCCATGTGCATACTACCCCCACTCATAGGAGGCATAGGACCCTTCGGTGGGTAGGGAAGAGAAGGTCTCCCTTGCATCCCAGGACCCCCATCCCTCCCATACCCATTGGCCCACCCATCCCCATTGGTCCACCCATCCCTGGACCCATGTGCTTCATTCCTCCCATCTTGTTTTGTCCCATACTCACTGCCATCGCAGTCATTGGAAGCATTATCTTCCCTGCACTCTTCTCACACTGCTCCTTCTGCAACACACAACACATGCCCATAATCATATGCACATGCACATCAAACATTACATACAACATACATAAGCACATCGAATAAACATCAGTAACACATTAGCTGTGAAGACACAGAATGCAACACAAACGTTGAATCAATACCAAAGAAAGCACTTCAACCTCTAATATACGAACGATAAATCAACATGGATCAATAAACGTACCGCATCTTCAAGAGAGATGAACGATCTCTGGTGCTTGATGTTGGACACCTCGACGTGGTTCTGGAGGAAGTTATAGTAGTAGTTTCGTACTGAGTCCAAATGCTTCGTTCCTTGTTGTGCTGCGTCCTCCCTTGCTGAGAATCATGCGTTAGACGCACTGTATTCAATTCATGTTTTCATCGTAGTTTAGATACCATTTCGAATGTACATACATACATTTGATTCGATCGTACACACAAAATAAGGAGCAGAGGATTAGAACTAAGAACATTTCAGATCGAGCTACATTTCCCAGAGAAAACTCACTGAATACAAATTACATAATTATCACTCGAGTAATACTCACCATTACAGTAACTGCAGTAGTATTTTGGCATCCTAATACTTCTGCTGACCTATATTTGTTGCAATATTTAAGAAAAAGAGAGATCCAGCGTCAAGAAAAATGAGTTAAGACGTTTGCAAGAAATAAAACGTACAAACACATGTATATCATGCACAAAACACTTTATCTGTTTCACATATACGGCACATATATCAAACATTTGTTCTATCAAAATAATGTAGATACGGATTTGTAAAAGTTGATATTCATACATAATGCTCTTGACATCTTCGAAAATAAAAAATCAACGGCGCAGAATGAAGTCCATATTTACAAGACATAATGTTTCACTCCGCTTCCATTCATCAATACTCAAATGAATGAGCAATACTAATTTTTTGTAGTTTATTATTAGTAGTAGTTACATCATCACATTCCTATTCACTATGCTTTTTATTTGGACGAAAGTTCGCTGACTGACTGACTGACTGATGGATCTATTTGACAATGCAATGGCTCTACAATGTATTTACATCACAAATTGAACACACTTATCGCTCTGGATACAACTCTATCTCATTCTCTAATAACATTTTTAAATTTATTTTGTTTACATATACTATTAACTAACTGCGCAAATATAACATACTCGGATTCAATTTAAACTAATCTTATGTACAGACCGACAAAAACTCGTCTAATTGATTGCAAATAAAATACATGCGGACGCACCCATATCAGAAGATGTACATATACATCCATCATGTAGAGACTAACGTAAATATTATAACTAATTATTCGTCAAAGTATCGCGTTACTGAAGAAAATGCTTGATCTGATTACAGCAGGCAGATACAGTTACGTACATGTGTATAGATAGATAGATAGACACAGAAGCACACTAGGGATAGCTAATCAATATTACAATTAAAGGTTGGAGACACACACGCGAAATAATGTACACCGCATGTCATACCCCCTGCTATTCGAGTTCACGTAAATTCCTTCTCTGATTCAAACACATGCATCCATTCAAATATAAATGAAGATGCAATCAGCGCATTTCAGACATAAGCAACTATTCACTCTACTAACCAGCCATCCTTATTATCACACAATAGTATTTTTTTTGTTCAACATACTCTCATTTCGATTTATAACCAAGACGAAAAAAAAACAAAAAAAACACAACGACAGCACACTCAAAACATTCAAACGAAAGCAGTCCTGAGTTTCAACAAGCCGTACCACAGATTTTTTTTTGGCACAAGTCAACAGAAGAGAGTTCTACCTCGCGAAAAGCTTAGATGCCATGGGCTCTAGTTCTTAATACCAGAATACTATACTTTGATGCTTCTTCTATACCTCCTGTTCTTGTTCGAGGCTACCTGCAACAACTCCTTGTTCTTGGGAAGAGTCGCAAAGAACTGTGCAGTCAACCTGGATTTGGTCCTAGCTTCTTTATTTGCTCCTCCATTCAGTAACAGCTCAATTATCTCCCCGTTGTCGATTTCTTAAGAAAATACGAAACACAATATACACAGACATATATCAGACTATCGTGATGAGCAACACCATTCTACATGTTCGATTTAAAGCTAGCTGAGGAATCAAAGTGGATACACGCGGACTTACCAGCTGCCATGTGAAGAGCTGTCTTATTGTCAGTTATGTCCTCTAAGTCTATTATGTCTGTCGCTCCATGGCTCAGAAGCTCTTCCAGAATGTGAATTGTGTTCACTGACTGGGATCTGATACACAGGTGAAGCACGGTGAGCCCTCTGAAGTCTCTCTTCCTCACATCACACCCTGCATCCAGAAGAATGCACACCTTTTCATGGTCTCCTCTCAGCACTGCATACATCAAGGGCGTAAATCCTGTTGATGACTCTTGTTTGTTCAGAAAAATGTGAGATGCTGGATGGTCTATTAGTTGCTGAAGGAAAAAACTGTCTTTATATTCTACAGCTTCTATCAGAGCAGACACGATAGATTCCACCTGCATTTTAAAACTATTTGTTAGCTATTTCAACTCAAACTAACTCAATTTGGTTCTTTTTTGCGTGGTTGATATTTGCGTAAAGTCGCTTTTTTGTTCAAGTGGGAAAGCGAACTGTTTCCGAGTAGTTCAACCAACAATAATTCATAGAAAATATGTTCATTTATGCACACGAGTATAATATAATACGAACTTGGAATTTGATTCATATTACTATCCATATAACTCATAGAATGCAAATTTCTTACCCAGTCTTCGTTCTCGACAGTAGGAATTGGAACATCTATTTTACACGAAAAAGAATTTTCTTTCTCCCTTCTACTAAGCTTAGAACTTGAAGATCCCATTTCTTCATACCTTGAAATAAGTATTATAAAATTCTTCCAAGGGAAATTACAATTTACAGTCGCGGAATGTTCTTTACATCGCATGGGGATGCTTGTAAGGAAAAATTCACCAGCTCACTGAGATTTTTTTGATTTTTAATGAGTTACTTTGGGGATTCACTTTCCCTTCACTTCTAGCATATTATACGTAGTAAACTATATAAATATAACTGTAAACGCATATTAACGATCCAGGACTCATGTTGTTAACCAATTTTTGGTCAATTTGATTTTAATGAATAGTAAATGACATCATTTTTGCCTATTTTTCATCTACCGATGCGACTTGATAAAATTGAGTAAAGAAACAAGACTTATTGACTTGAACGCGCCTCTAAGATTAATCTATTCAAACAATTTCGACACGCAAAATATTTTTTTTTTTAGGAATACGTATATAGCATTCCGATTAATGCATTTTTCTTTTAGGGCTTTCTGTTTATGAGGCTTGTCTTCATGACTGCAGTTGTAGGCAGGAGAGCTTTCGGCCCATTTTTATAACATACACATTTTATTCACTACACAAATACTATGTCCACACAGACTTACCGTATGCAATGGATGCCGAAGATGTGTAGATAGGATAGCTGACGCATCCCAATCTGAATACAGTACATGTACAACGTACGGGAAAAGAAAGGAAGAAGAAAAAGAAGAGGAAAAGGGACTTCAAAGACGAGCCGCAGGGTAGATTATGAGAAGGGGTGAGTGAATAGAGTGCACAGTAGGCAGAACAGATATAACAGAGAGGAGGACTGGGAAGAGGAGAGAAGAGGGAGGGAGGGAAGAGGGAGGGGAGAGAGATGGGAGAGGGAGGGAATGTAAACACATTCCTTATTTACACATCGAACAAGTAGACTGTCTGATAGTTTGTATAAAATAAGGGATATCAAATCACTTCATTATTCATGCAAAGTATGTTTGATTTGAACACCGAAGAAATTCATGCTTCCAATTCCCAACATGTTCTCCCGCTATTTTTACACACCAAATTTACACACATTCATTTATACATGGAATACACAGTCACGCGTAACGAGCTCTGCTCCTTACACATAAATGTTCTCTATGTTTTACTTTTTCACACTTCCATGATTTTTCATATAGCTCCAGTTTGAATAGATATTTTTTTCTTTTCGCCATCGGAAAACCAGCCATACCTTTTTTGAGGCTCTGACTTGAATCTAAACCACTCAAATTAAGATGTGACTTAAAAAAAGCCTTGTGCATATTTGAATTTACTCTGCCTTGAATTCACACAATATCGAGTATCTTTCTACTAATTATAAAATCACTTATTAAATTAAAACATATAGAAGCTTACTATGAACAAATTATACACAATTTAATACTATCAATGGTAAAAATGAATTTCATATGGTCACCAAAATATGAATGTCCACGTATCTCAGAAAAAGAATCATGCTGAACGTGACATTTTGGTTTTGCACATTGCACATTTCTGTTAAACGAACTCAACAGTTATTTTCTTGATTCACCTCACTTTTTAATTTATGATTTGCCCTATCTTATGTGTTCACTGCATTTCTGCTTCTTTCTCCAACAATAGGTTTAATTCATTTTGATGTCAGATCTTCCTGTGTACACGAAGGAGCAAGTAGCTTCTCACAATTCATCCACTGACTGTTGGATTATTATTGATGACAAGGTTTATGACATTACCAAGTTTGCAAGTTCCATCCTGGAGGTGCTGTGCTTTTGCACAGGCACGCTGGACTCAACGTCACTGACAAGTTCTACAGTCTTCATAAGCCTCAAGTTCTTGACAAGTGAGTTCAAATTCTTACTTTACACGCACAAAATTAATTCTCCTCACACCACTACACATTCATTTTTTTTTTTTTTTTTTTATTTCCCTCTAACTTTGTTTTACATGCGCATTCTCAGATATGCTCGTTTAATCATTGGAAGAGTGAACGGGCTGCCAAACAAGAGGGAAGAGAGCAAGGGTAGGGTCCTACTTGGTGCTTACTCCATTCATATTACACACTCGCATGTGCGCTCTATGCTATTTAAAGATTTCTATCGAAATATTTTAATGCACTAACCTAATGAAGAATACTTCGTCTTGTTCCCTCCAGCCCTGATCGAGCAGAAGAACAAGAAGAACGGGACTTTCGGAGACATGATCCTCTACGGAGACCCTTCATGGTAGGGACACGTGCCATCCAACCACCCCTACTGTCATACATACCAAAACATTGATTTAGACACCGTATGCGTAACTATGTACCGTGCTATGCGTACCGCCAAATCCACATCCACGTGAATTCAGGCACTTGCCTATTTCTTTTCATGTGTTGTTTGACCAACATACAACCCAGTGATCCTATCCTATGATAACATTATTATATTCTCCTCCTATCCCCCTGTCCCTATTTTCTCATCTGTTTTTCCTCCACCTCTCCTCACTGATCCTTCCCTCCTTCTATCCTTCCCTCCTCCCCTCGTTTCTTCCTTTTCTCCCCTTCACGTGGCTGTGATCGACCCTCAGGTACCAGGGGTGGTCTTCTCCCTACTACAATGACTCCCACCGCAGATTCCGTGCTGTTGTAAGTTACACATATATGTTCCCATATCTCCCGTATGTTCACATGCCCCCTATGCATCCATACCGTCCCCTCTCCCTCTCTCTCTCTCTCTCTCTCTATCTCTTTATCTCATTCTATTATCTGCTTTACTTCTCTCTCTCATCATATCTTCCCCACTTGATTTGAGGTCCAACCGAATCATGCTAACTTCTACCTTCCCATGCCCTTTTCTTTTCTCATAAATCTTACATTCCTTTGCCTTCTTTCCTCCCCATTTCCTTCCTCTCCCTTCATTCTTTCTCACTCTGTTCCTCTCCCTCTCCTCATTCCACATTCTTTTGCCTCCCCTCCTCCTCCCTCTCTCCCTACCTCCCTTGTCACCCTCCCCTTCCTTCCGCTCTCTTTCCTCCCTTTTCCGCGCTCATAGGCGCGCGAGTTCGTGGACAAGGAGATCACCCCCTTCTGCCACCAGTGGGACGAGGCGAAGAAAATCCCCCGAGACATTTACTTCAAGGTAACAACTATCCCCTCTCTCTCTCCCTTCTCTCCCCTCTCTCGCCTCTCTCCCTTCTCTCCCTTCTCTCCCTTCTCTATCCCTCTTTCTCTCTTTCCTCACACTTCTTTATCCTCTCTCTCTCTTTCCTCACACTTCTCATCCCCTCCTTCACTGTCCTAACTCCTCCCACTATGCTCATTCCCTCGCTCAACAAACGCCCTCATCTAACACATACGACTGTTTCTGCTCACTCAACCTCCTCTGCTCTCGCCCTCCCTTCCTCACCTTCACTATTTTCCATTCACTCTCACTCTTCTTTGATTTTCCCTCGCTTAACAGTTGGCCGCGAAGGGATTGTTGGCGGTTGCGATTGGGCCCCGTTGGCCTAAGGAATACCTAGGAGACAGCATCGGGGATGGGTCTGTGTCCGTCGCAGAGTACGACAGGTTCCACGAACTCATCCTCATCGATGAAATCTCCAGGTGCGCTTCTGGAGGTAAGATACACACACAAATAGTATACTACACACAATACGCACGCTCATTGGTACTCACACATACACATGCATGCATACACAAGCACACATACACATGCACATTTACGCACAATATCTCTCTCAATCTCCCTCTCTCACACTCTATCTCACTAACATGTACAAACTTTCTACCACATCTTTTGCTCACTCTCCCGCTCTCTCTCTGACATTGGCCTCTATACATCCTCTTCATAAACCCTCATCGATCACCCCACCTCTTAGGAGTAGTGTGGGGATTGTTTGAGGGAATGCAGATCGGTCTCCCCCTTGTTCCACTTCGCCAAGAAGGAGCTCAGAGACACGGTCGCCCCCCAGGTGCTAAAGGGAGAGAAGGTCATCTGCCTTGCAATCACTGAGCCCTACGCCGGATCCGATGTCGCTAGCATCCAGTGTGTTGCTGAGAAAACTCCTGACGGAAAGCACTATATCGTGAACGGAGAGAAGAAGTGGATCACGAACGGAGTCTTCGCGGACTACTTCACCACAGCAGTCAGGACCGGAGGACCTGGAATGGGAGGAATCTCCCTCCTCCTCATCAAGAGAGACTACCCCGGAGTCACGACCACCCAGATGCTGTGCGGAGGTGTCTGGGCCAGTGGAACTGCGTACATCAACTTCGAGAACGTGAAGGTCCCTGCTGAGAACATCATCGGAGAAGAGAACAAGGGGTTCAAGTGCATCATGACCAACTTCAACCACGAGAGATGGGCTGTCATCGTACAGGTAGCTCTCTTTCCCGTTCACTTTCCTACGCTGTTCCCACTATACTTTCTTTATCCCACTTAACACGCTTCATACCTTTCTCATTTCTTCGCAGTGCTTATTTTGATTCGGTACAACGCTTTACATCACTACTCCTTTCTCTCGTACATGCCCCCTCCACTACCACCACATCGATGCTGATTGTTTTCTTCTCTATGCATATTCTTATTCCCTCTCTCTCTTTCGTTTCTCCCTACAGTCCATTCGCTTCGCTCGTTGCTGCTACGAGGAGAGCATGAGATGGGCACACACTAGGAAGACGTTCGGCAAGAGACTTATTGACCAGCCCGTGATCAGGATGAAATTGGCGGAGATGGTGAGGCAGATCGAGGCGACTCAGGCCCAGCTCGAGCTTATCACCTACCAACTCAAGCTCCACGATATAGCGACTGGACACTGCTACGAAGGAGCCCCTCCGCCATCATCGACAGCAACATGACCAAGGAGAATCTCGCTAGATTCCGCACTATCGACGAAGCGAGTGCGATTGGAGGTCCCGCTGCCCTTCTCAAGGCCCAGGCCACTAAGGTCTTCGAGCTCTGCGCAAGAGAGGCTGTCCAGATCTTTGGAGGATGCGGATACACCCGCACTGGACTCGGAGAGAAGGTTGAGAGGTTGTACAGAGAGGTCAGAGCGTACTCCATCCCCGCTGGATCCGAGGAGATCATGCTCGACCTCGGAATGAAGCAGGCTGTCAAGCTTGCTAGTCATTTGTAGAGAGTGTTGAACCTTTCATGTTTCTTCTGACTTCACAATTCATGTCCTTCTGAATTGATGTGTATCTCAGGATGCGTTCCTCCTTTTGTTTTCCATGCTCTTCTATTTTCTAAATTCTCATCGTTTTCTGACTGTTTTTTAATCTTCTATTAGTTTCAGGAAGAAGTCATTGTTTCTGCTTTGCATGGGTTGACAAGTTTATGACAGTTTTCTTCGCTTCATATGGGTTCTTCTCTATTCGAACATGTTAATGCATGAGCTACATACACGTATTATATGCTCAGTGTGTGGCGTTTTTATTCCTAGCGACAATCTTCTTTTGTTTTAATAAGCGTTACTTGCATTTTATTGTTTGAAAATAAAACCATTTTTTAAAGACTACAACACATAACACCATACACATGCATGTACTACATACATATATATCAACCCACATGGATACAGGAACACAAAGACTACGGACGAAGAAGAAGAACAAAGAACATCTAATTATCTATGAGCTATTAATACTACAAACAAACAAATGACACAAACCACGAGTCCAATATATCATATCAGTAAACACTGATTTGAGAAAAAGAAACAAAGAAAATCAAACACTTGCTAACGAGCAGGCATTGCGCATTCAAGGCACAGAGACACAGCTTGGCGAATGCATAGAAAAGGAGGGAGGGCAGATGACAGGGGGTGGATACAAACGTATCATTAACTACCAAGACCCCGCTTAGAGGTTGTCGGGGAATTGAATTCCATTCTCAACGGCCCATTGCTTGAGGTCCTCGGCGACATGTTTGGCAGTCATATTTCCACTGCAGTTGTTCTCAAGAGTGATGATGACATCCCTCAGAGTCTCTTTCTTCTCCTTTCCTCCGATCACCATCTGCAACACTCCACATGCGGACCCGATCTTTCCCTCCCAGAAGCTCTGGTTGTCTTCGAGTTTGCTAAGTGTGTCATATGCCTTGAAGGAGTGGTAGAACTGTCCCATTCTGTAGCAGTCAGAAGCGATCAGGTGGAGGATTGTCATGCTGCTCTCGTTGTCGACGTTGAGATATACCTTCCATGCATTCTCAGGGAACCCGGTCATGATGTAGCAGCGCACAAGCCACATGGTATAGTTGGAGTCACCAAGAATCGCCTCATCCTGCACCTGCAAGAGGGAGTTCAGGGCGGTGTCCCAATCATCGGACTGAGCGAGAGCCAGACCGTAGTTGTAGCAGAAGACGGAATCGTTGATATACTCCTTAATGGATCCTAAGTACACCACCACCTGCTCCCAGTTCTTTTGAAGAAAGTTGTACTGAGCCATGCACTGCCTTCCAGCAATTGTGTCACACTCACTAGTAGAGGAACCAACCGAGTGGAGGTACTTCTGGGCCTCCTTCGAGAAAGAGGAGGTCTACTCGGTTTACACACGTTTAGATGTACGTTGATATTCACATTCGCATTTGCAGTGGAGTCATAGTCATCGGGTTAAGTTCATTACGTTACAAACAGAAAGGCAGTAAATGATTAATCACATAAGGCACATTCATCCGATACAAAACGAGGCAGTTATTACACAATATTAGCTGCAGTTGGAAACAAGAGAGAGCATACGACGAATAAACGAGACAAGAGGACGAAACACAAGAAACGATGACTGTACGGATGCAATCTTAAATAGAAATAGAGGCGGACAGAGTAAGCCATTGGTATCCACGTGCATATGAACACATGGAAGTATATATGCATATGAACATGCGTGTGTATGCAGAAGAGTAGTGCGACTATACGTACGGGATCAGATGCTCCGAGTGATGCGTTAACCACTCCCTTCACCATGAACTCTTGGGGGTGGAGGGAACGAGGTCCTTTACCAGCGCATACGCCTCCTTCAGCTCGTTTGAATGCAGGTAATATATTGTGAGGTTCAGCCTGGCCTCGGGGATGACGTCAAGGAGAGGAGGAAGGTACTTGAGTGCATCTTCCCCGCTTCTGTAGATCACAAGGTTGTGCTTTATCACGTCGTTCGCCATTTGAATCGTCGACACATGCAATTTCTCACTTAACTTCTTCAAATCCGACTCTGCACGAGCCCCGTCGACCTGTTTAAAGGAATTGCAGGACTGCATGTTGATAGCGAAGGCGGAGTCAGGGCACTTCTGGAGGTAGGATTTGAGCAAGGTCTGCGAAATGTCGTAGTGATCCAATTTGTAATAACACAAGGCCAAGTACACCTTCAACGCGTCATGCTCAGGGTGTTGCTTCTGCAGTTTGCTGTATATGTCCGCCGCGTTCTGGTAGAACCCACGCATGAAGTTCAGGGAGGCAGCACAGAGCTCGTCCTCCAGCTCACTTGTGAGTCTATTGCTGTACTTGGAAACACCCTTCTCATCTCCCATCTTGTGTGCGCAGTGCAATAAAATCCTGTTCTGCAAACGGTTCGAAGGTCCGTCAGAAGCCTTCTTAATTGCTTTGTCGTAGTCTCCCATGTAGTACAGACAACAAGCAGCGTTCAAGTTAAACACGGGGTCTGCGTTCTTTACTTCCAGAATCTCATCGTAAGTCTTCAGAGCGCTTTCATAGTCTCCCAAGTGGTAGTAGGAATATGCGAGCCAAGGACGAGTAGTTGCATTCGCCTCTCCAGCCTGCGTCAAAAATTTAAGAAGAACAATTGCTCCTGTGTAGTCTTTGTTCGTCAAAAGATCATCTAGCAGAGCCTGACTGTTTTTCTTTTCCTCAACCGTATCCGGCCGTATAGAAGCAGAGCTAGGTTTCTTTTTCGAAGAAAACAAGTTCATCTACTGCCTATATACGTATACAATGCATCATGCATATTTATATTTGTCAGTACGCGAACAGATTGGTGCGCACTTACAAAACAAGACTGACAATTTGAAAGAAAGAAAAAAAAAGTATGGGGAGGCAAAAAAACAATATATATACGATTCGACTGCTAAATATTCAACACAGACAAAATGTTAGACGTATACTGTAAAGAGGATTTACAAACATCATAATTTATCTACATTGCACACGAAAGTAACACACATCTATTGAGCATTACTCTGCAATCTCTCCAATCTACGGTTACTGAGATTTTTTCAAAGCTCTTCCATTCCTCTTTGAATTTGAGCCAAATACTCCTGCACGATATGACATGCTTCTACTATTGCAACTGCAGTTGTTTCTTTGAAATTTCGCATACCATATATGCAATTTGTGCTGTATTGCATGATTTGTATCGTTTAAAGGAGTTAAGTAGTATTTTTTTCCCTCAAATGACAACCGCTTATTAGTGCTCAGAAAATGTCGTGGACCATTATTTACAATAGGGCAAGCGTATACAGTCAAATACTGCACAAAGATGTAATTTTGTGAGTATAACTAAATATTCACATCTTCATAAGTTACAATGAGGACTGTATACGAAGATCAAAACCTCTTTCTCATTAACTTATGAGGGAGTTACAACAGAAAAAGAACGGCACTACAATAGTTACATGACAATATCTACTTTATTAGACATGCATAATTCTATCAATACACACATTCTATCTATTTGAAATGATTGCGCTACATTTCATAGCTATCCTCATTTAGACACTACAGTACTACAAAAAGAAAGAGAAAGAAAACTGAACTATTGAACTACTTTCACAAAGAAATAAACACCCTGCGATTAAACATATAACCTAAAGATCTAACAGATGCTTCACTATATAACACCCACTAACCAACCAAACATTATCCTATTCCTTATTGAATTGAAGAGTGGGGTTGTCGATGCAGAGCTCAATGAGGGGTTGCCAGTCCATCTCATTCCCCTTTTTATCGAGTTGTAAAAGGCTCCCGCTGCTGCCTTATATTGCTTCGTGTACAACAGTGAGAATGCAAGGAGATGAAGGGCTTCCTTCGAGGTCTTGTCGTTTCGTAAGCAGTTGTTGAGTCCCTCGATGACGAGTGCGTATTCCTTCAGCTGATACAGTCCACGACAAGCATACAGCCACCCATACGCATCTACTCCAATGAAAGCGACCCCACACATATACACCACAAAATGCACACCAAATACATTAGGTTAATGCCCGGTATGAGTATCCCATACGCTAACACAGTATACACAGGATACCCCTCTACTACACTCATTAAAATCTCTTACCTTGGGGAATGAATCCAACATGCTCCTGCAAATACGTAGTTACACTCCTCGCTGAGTTATTGAAACCATCTACAATATATCATACATATATTACAGTTAAATACAGTCATCCTACACTATCCTCATCAGACATTCTTTGCACATAGACGAATACACCACTTTCCTTACCTGACATGTTCAACTAACAGAAAGTAGACAAAACATAACCATAAACACGAAATTGTTAGCTTCTATCCTAGAAATATCACACACGCCAACCAAAGCTTCTACTACATCATCACCACTATACAATTCGATGCTAAATCTACGCACACGGTATATAAAAGGCTATCTACAATAGAGAAAAACTGACGATCCACAAACTTCCAGCTTCAATTTAAAACCCCATCAATATCAACAATACACAACTACCAGGATTAAAACAAAAACAACAATAGAAACACCCGCAGTTTTTTTTTCCACGTTTGTCTGAGTTATAAAATACATACTTCTACGTATTGGTTCAACTATCTCAATTTGAATGAAGATTCTTCCCTTTCACGCCGTGCTATCCCTTCTAACTTAAACATTCCCATTCAAAGAACGAGACTAAATAATGAAGCTAGACCAGCAACATGTCCACTTTTATACCACCTTGAAATACACACTTCATTTAGATTCATAAGATGTTTTCCACTCGAATTTGCGAAGAATTTACAAGCAAATTGGGAAAGTTTACATTTAAGGCCTAATTTGAATCATTTTGCTATCATGTCGTTCATGCAATGTCATTCCTCAACGACTCTAGGAATATATATAATGGAGCTGGCTTCGATAGCTCTCGCATTGGGAATAGGCGTTGCCTACAAGTTTTACTATGAAGAGACGTGTAAGTAGTTTAGCGTGGCATGCGCAAAATCGAAAGTACTTAGTAATTTCTATAGCCAGTGACATCTCTCTTACTGAAATACATATGCTCTTGAATCTGGCCTGCAAACAGTGAGTGTGATAACAGGTCGTTCTCCACTAGAGAGGAACGGAGCCAACTGGACAGTGTTTGAGGTATACAGTACTTGAAAAAGCATCCAAATGCAGCACGCGCAATTTCTAAGCTGGATTTATCTGATATAGAATTTAACCGAGGCGGGAACAACAACAGCGCACACAGTGCTTCTTCTCACATGCACGGTACAGACCCTGTGTTGAGCTGTTGGATAGTCTGCAGCGACGAGGAGGAGGCTTCGCATGTTAACAACGCGCATTCTGAGGTCGTCCGGAGCTCTCGATATCTGTGAACACAACCAATCACAAGAGTATGTCGCTTCCTGGAAGATGTACTCTAGGCAGATACTGCCTTACATTATCTTCCTATATCATCTATACATCGCATGTCTTCACTAGACATGCCTCTATTTGATTATCCTCACTAGTTTTTCTTTTTCATGATCCTCATCTTCATACTCTGTTATCTATACCCACACTTCCTCCGTCTCACCACGTGCTAACAACACCCCTTCTCCATCCCATACCCTCACTGATATAATTTCCCCGTTCCCCCGCAACGGATGCTCACCACCACTGCCGATATTACAATTGATTTACATCAGACTGCGCGTTACTCTTGAGAGCCACTACAAGACGTTGGTGAGAGTATCATTCCTTTCCCACTGCCTCCACTCCTTCATGAAGGTCCCCGTCGACCCAACCTTCCACACTCACGAGGCACTCCTCCACCGCCTTTGGTCTGCGCTGTGCCCGGGTGTTGTCCTGAGAGGAAATGTGAGTGAGCAGTGGGGGTTGCTGGCTTCCAGGGAAACAACCCCTGCACGGATTTCAGAGGAGGAGGTCTCCTCTCACTCAGAGACCTCGTCTTCTTAGCTGAGAACTACAACAATGTCATCGCATCCGCTGTTGAATCTTACGCTAATGAGGGGACGAGGTGGTTCCCTCCTGCAATCACAGGCATTAACATCACCTTCAAGGTCGTCGTCCTCACAGCGTCTCACGCCCTTGATGCCACCTACGAAAAGCACGGAGCTACGTACGAGACATACGTTGCGATATATGCATTGATTTTCTCATGGCTCGCCGAGGAGTGGGCTTCTTCTCCGACCCCAATAACACAGATGAACTTCTCAGAGGTCTTTTCCAGGGTCATTGACAGAGTAGTACAAACCGCGAAAACGCAACCTCTTCCTGTTAATGTGTACACCCCTCGCTCTTAAGACATTGTGAATAGTCTTATTTATTATATTTCTCCTTTTCCTCCCCATACGTCCTTCCCTTCCTACATTAGCTGCCCGTAAAATCTCTCAATCACCTTGCAATACCAATAAAAAAGTTATTTACTCTCTATCCTTCAATCCCTTATGCACTGAGATGGTTTCATACATATTGTGAAGTTACTAAGGGTTCTCCTGTTTTGCATGTTTATTGTTATTTTCCCCATAAGAGCGTTAGTAAACTATTGCTAGGCCACGAAATATGAACAAACACAGATTTTTCATTCGCGCCAAATTTTCGATCCCACTGCAAATATGCATCAACTTGATTTTTAAATGCATCCTATGACGTATACATGCTATATGCTTTCAAATCGTAAGATTGTATACGACTTATCATATTTTTGTCTGTTTTGTACTTTCCATACCCATTCTAATTTTCCTCCAATCATCTTGTGTTTCTCCTCCACAGCAGAATGAGTGATGAGCTTGATTTAAATGAAGGGGGTGCCCCTTCTGCCCTGCAAATTCTCCAACAAGCCTTCAAAAATGAAAAAGCGAGCCCTGAAATTTTAGTTTATGAACAGGAAGCCGTAGAAAACTTACAAAAAGACATAGAAGAAAGGCGGAACCTGTTAACAGAAATGCAGGATGGCGCGGGGAGCAATAGCAGCAACAGCCACTTGAACAACGAGGAAGAGGGAATTATAGACATATCAAAAGTAGGTGCATGGGGACATCTTCTATCAGAAATATTAGAGCTTGATACGGACAGAGCTATGTTTGTTTTGTCTTCATACCTACGAACTAGAATACGCAAGCTTGAATCTTTCGCAAGATATTACCTGTTAGACGCGGGGGATCTGCCCTTGCAGACACTCGTCTATCTGAGCACGAAAAGAAATTCCTACGGAAGTACTTGGATGCGATAGAGTCTCATATGAAGGGTGCCTTTCTCTCTAAGCTAAACAAACACTTCTTAAAACCAGACCCTGCGATGGTGGAGAAGCCCAAGATAGATGGTATTACTTTTCACCCTCCTATATTGCTTAGCATTCAACAATTCGTGCTATCTTCTCATGCATTCTCTATTCCAACCACCTCCGCATTAAAATACTTGCAATGCTCTCCTGAGCTGATCGAGGATAAGAGTCGTCTATATGGTTTCGAATCCTGACCTTTTCTTCCATTTTCTCCCTTCTACACCTTCATCATGTGCTTTGCTTGCGCCTTATTATTCACCGTATTGGACTTTGTATTCATCCAGGCAGTCGAGGAGTGCGAGGTGGATGATGGAGATGAACGCATACTGCTTCAGGAGAGAACAATTCACATCACGAGATACAGATTAGTAAGTGAACTAATGCAGCCAAGAAGGTCGAGCTCATATAGCAGCATGGCTAGCTCCTTCGCTTTCCTACCGCTCACATCCTTTCCACTCGCTGTTTTGTCATTGCTCTCCCCAGCCTACAACTGCACCCTCGCTCGCCTATCTTGATGCTGCCTTCCGTCTCCTTCCCTATCCTCCATCGCCTATCTTCTCTGCCGAACAACACACCCACGTAGTACACTTGCACTCTTTCTTATGTAACTCAACCTTGCTTACCTCTACTTCGACTTATTTATTCCGCTCTCCTGCTCCTCTGTCCATTTATACTCTACCACAAAGCTTCTCTTTCGCGTCGCTTCAAAGGCTGGTTAATTATAGTCTTACAAGAAGTAAACTACATGATTAATTTCATTAAAACTACCCTAATTAATCTCAAATGTTTTATTGGTTTGGCCAAAGTGCTACTAAAGGAAAGCAGAGGAAAAGAAACATTGATTGCAAACGCAAACATAAAAAACAACAATGCAGCTGGAATAGAGCGCACGCTGAAACCAACTTTGAACACGAGAAGGGAACATTCACTTATTCAAGGAAAGGGAAACGGGCATACATACACACACGCATAAACACGCTAATGCAATTACACGCAGATACACCCAACACATAAGTACAAGGACTGTCGCTCCGAGACAGGATAACAGCGCGACCGCGTAGGGCAAGAAAGCAAAGGGAGTGCTCTCAGCGGGGAGGGGGAGGGACTCGATCACAAATGATCAATCACACACATCCTCCTTCCTGTTCGATAATGACCCGACCCACAGGTATCTTGTTCCCGTTTTCCGGCTGTCTAATCTAGGCTCTTGTGTCAAGTGTTAGTTGCGAAGGAAATGTAGACTCACCACTGCCATCATCAGATGTACGTTGATGTACGATATTTACATACAGTCATACGTATGCATGCATGTGCCACGGGGTGTAACGCGCGATGCATATGAAATATCCACACACCAGGCGAATAAACCACTGACGTAGAAAGAAGGGAAGATAGTGATGCTTATCACAACACTCTTTCGCACTGGGTGCTATTCTGGTCTACTCTGCCATACTGATCTTCTATATCCTACATCGTCCACACTCAACTCACCGATTGCACGACTCAGCACCGCATACCCACTCATCGCTCATCGCCTCACGCGTTGTCAAACACATTCAGAATCTTCATGCTCACTTCCTCTACCTGCACATGCATAAAGCAAATAACGAACATGCGCACATGTACGCATAGGGACGAAGACAAATCCACATACAAACACACGAGGTTAGATAAAGAATATACCAGAAAACATTCCACACCCTTAAAAATAGAGTGATCGAGTAGTATGATGATGCATGCCCAACACTTACATCTGCTTTGGAACATCCTGTGAGATCCAACCACCCTTTCTTGACGTTTCCCACGTCACCATGGGTATTGAATACCATCTCCATCGCCACGACCAATGAAGACACTGCAATCAGCTCAGGCGAATAGTCGAGGGGGATTCGAGTGCACATTATATCGTTTAGGATGTAGAACGCAAGCACACCCACCCCATTGCTCATGTTCATTGTCTTGGCAACATGGAACACAAAATCGTGGGGAAGCGCCACTTGCAAGTCGAAGCAAAGGACACGCAGAAACATTTGCTCGCGCTGCACAACTTTATCTTTAATCGCAAAATACTGAGCATTTGACGTAACGGATCTAGTGGAGGACTCCAGAATAATTTCTTCTGCTCGAAAGTAGGCATTTACCACATCTCTCACACGACGAAAACATTCCCCTACTTTGGCCGCCAACAATACACATGCTTGAGAAGACAACGAATAATCATACTCTTCTACAGATTCATGCTTATAAAAATACTGCAGATAGTACAAAGCTCTACATATTGCTGCAGTAGGGAGTTGAAGAATCAAACCCATACGAAATATGATTCTAGTGTAATGTGACAATGAACCAGCAACATCTTTATCTAAACAATCAGGAGAGCGAAAGCTAGAGTCATCAGACTTTTCTTGCATTTTTAATAGAAGTGTGTGACAATTTGTTGCTGTCTCAATGTACTATACTAGATTACAATACAGAGGTGCTTAACGGGGGAAGGAAGAGAAAGAAAAAAAAAAAGGAAAAGAAAAAACACACCAAACAGGAGAATCTAGCAACAAGATTAGAAAAATGAGAGGACAGAAAAAAAGAAAATATCTACACGTACAAAAAAAAGATTTTTTCCATCTCTGCTAAACTTATACATCTAAACAGCAAAAGAACCTATATTTCCATCGTACTAAATCTATTTTCCATTGTTTAAAGTACAAGTTGTAGTAACCTTACAGCTGCTTACAAAGTGTATTACATTCTCTTGCATTATTCGCTTAAATATTCCATGACATTCTCAGTTCTACAATTCTTTTCTTTGCTCACACTGTTCTATTTTTTTTTTCCAATCTTTTACACCTTTCCATTCCATGGTATCTATTCAGACAATGTCTGCCGAGGCTGCCAGCAACACAGGTAAGAAGGCGTTCTCTGAGAAGAACTACCAGGCTCGCTGTTGACTGCTTTCTCCAAGGCTATTGAGCTCGATGGAAAGAACGCCACCTACTACTCCAACAGATCTGCTGCTTATGCTGCTGCTGCCAAGGAGAACGTTGCTGTCAACAACATCACCGGAGAGAACCTCCTCCTCCTCGCCATCTCTGACGCCAACAACGCCATCGGAGTTGACGCTAAGTTCACCAAGGCTTACATCCGTAAGGGAAACGCTTTGATTGCTCTCAAGCGTTACGCTGAGGCTAAGGCCACCTTCGAGGAGGGAATCCACTCCGCTGGAGAGGACAAGCTTTTCACCGAGGGAGTTCAGCTCGCCAACAAGCTCATTGCTTCCAGCAAGAAGGCTAAGAAGGGAAAGAAGGCTGACGAGGACGTCGTCATCGGAATCGACCTCGGAACCACCTACTCTTGTGTCGGATACTGGAAGGACAGAACTGTCAAGATCATCCCCAACGACCGTGGAGACCTCACCACCCCCTCTTACGTCTCCTTCTCTTCTCAGGGAAAGCGTTCCGTCGGATACGCTGCTAAGGCCAACGCCGCTCGCCACCCCGAGAACACCGTCTTCGACGTGAAGCGTATCATCGGACAGTCCCTCAACGACACCGGAGTTGAGCAGGACCTCCGTCGTTTCCCCTTCGCCGTCAAGGATGGAGGAGCTGGAAAGCCCATCATCGAGGTCGACTGTGGAATGCACGGAAAGAAGACCTTCGCCCCTGAGGAGATCTCCGCTTTCGTCCTCGGATACCTCAAGCGCTCTGCTGAGGCTTACCTCAAGGTCCCCGTCACCAAGGCTGTGATCACTGTCCCCGCCTACTTCAACGATGCTCAGCGTGCTGCCACCAAGTCCGCCGGAGCCATCGCTGGACTTGAGGTTCTCCGTATCATCAACGAGCCCACCGCCGCTGCTCTCGCTTACGGACTCGACAAGAAGCACGATGAGGAGGCTGCTTCCAACATCCTCGTCTTCGACCTTGGAGGAGGAACCTTCGATGTCTCCGTTCTTGAGATCAACGCTGGAACCTTCACCGTGAAGGCCACCGGAGGAGACACTCGTCTCGGAGGAGAGGACATTGACCACAACACCACCGACGCCATCCTCAAGGACATCCAGACCAAGGGATTCCCTGACCTCACTGAGAACGACAAGGCCCGCAAGCGTCTCTCTGCTGCTGTCGAGAAGGCTAAGCGTGAGCTCTCTCAGCGTGAGACCGTCGAGGTCGCCGTCGACGCCTTCCTCCCCAAGACCGACTCCACCCCCGCCAAGGACCTCGCTTACACCCTCACCCGTGCTGAGTTCGAGAGACATCAACAAGAACCTCTTCGCTCGTTGTCTCGAGACCGTGAAGCACGTCCTCAAGGACGCCAACATGGAGACCAAGGACATCGACGACATCGTCCTTGTCGGAGGATCTACTCGTATCCCCAAGATCCAGGCTCAGCTCTCCGAGCTCTTCGGAGGAAAGAAGCTCTGCAAGGCCCTCAACCCCGATGAGGCTGTCGCCTTCGGAGCTGCTGTCCAGGGAGCCGTCCTCTCCGGAAAGAGAACCAAGGCCACCAAGGACCTTCTCCTCATGGACGTGACCCCCCTCTCCCTCGGAGTCGAGGCTGTCGGAGGAATCATGTCTACCATTATCCCCCGTAACACCCAGATCCCTTGTGTCCGTACTCAGGTCTACACCACCGACTACTGACTACCAGACTGAGGTCGAGGTTTGTGTCTACGAGGGAGAGGCCCACAGAGACCAACGAGAACCACCTCCTCGGAAAGTTCACCATCTCTGGAGTTGAGAAGGCTAAGAAGGGAGAGCCCAAGATCGACGTCTCTTTCCACCTCGACTCCAACGGAATCCTCACCGTCACCGCCAAGGACCAGATCACCGGAGCTGTCGCCAACATCGAGATTGCTCGTGGATCTCGTAACACCGAGGACGACGTTGCCCGCATGGCTGAGAAGGCCAAGCAGTACGCTGCTGAGGACGATGCCGCTGCTGCCGTCACTGCTTTCCGCAACCAGATCGAGGAGAAGGTCCTCACTCTGACCACCGCCATCGAGGCTGGAGTTGTCGAGGGAGAGAAGAAGGAGAAGGCCGAGAAGACCGTTGAGGCCGCCAACGCCCTCCTCAAGAAGCTCGACGACGAGGAGTCCACCGAGGAGATCAACGTCGACACCATCACCGAGGTTCTCACCGATCTTGAGACCGTCTCTGCCGAGCTCTCTAACTAAATTAACTTAATTAATTAGGGGTCTTGCCCTCTTCATTCCTCCATGTTGTTCGCGGTGTTTTGTATAGCTGTCGATTGCGTGAAATTTGGGCTACAAACAGACTAAAAATATATAAAAAATACATTTATATATGAATTTCAATCTTTTTTTTTTTTTTTTTTTGATATTAAGCCGTACGAGTAAATCTTACAATCTGTATAACGTTTTCATATAGCATATAGCCAAAATCTGATTTTCATTGCTTCCGTTGGTTTGAAGTGATGTGTGATTATAAGCAGCCCCCAGGCTTGTGCACATTCCTCGTGTGGTTCGGCTTTACTTGTAGCTGTTTCTTTCGTTCATTCTCTTCTTCGTTTTCATTCTTGCATGCTTTGTAGTGATTGCGGTTGGTTTCGATTGCTTCCGTTGGTGTGGAGTGATGTGGTGTCATTATGAGCAGCCTCCGGGCTTGTGTACTTTCCTCGTGTGGTTCGGCTTTACTTTTAGCTGTTTCTTTCGTTCGTACTCTTCTTCGTTTTCTTTCTTGTGTGCATGCTTTGTAGCGAAGATTTCTAACCATATGAGCAAGTGTGTGAGTTCATGTTCCATATGTCTTTATCCCTTCTGTGTACACTATGTCCTGTACCTTTTTTATTCTTCTATTCCTACTTTGTACGCCTGATTTTCGGCTTGTTTTTGATTCTCACGTGTATGTGTTACATTTGATGCTATCAACGCTGCCTGCTTTTTTGGGTAGTTGTCTCTAGTTAGTTTGTTCCAGCCCGTCAAGGCTGCGTCTACTCTTGGTTCTTCCGGAGTATCGAAATGTGACGTCGTTAGGGGCTGTTTATTTTGTTAATAAACTGTCAGTTAAAGAAAAAAGAAGATTCTACTGTTCATGTTTAAGGTAAATTGGAATATATGCGAGCAAGAAACAAATGCTCCAATATAACCAATGGTTATTACCCATTGATACATCTGCAGAGGTTCCATACTGTGCATTCGGAGTTATTCCGTTATTTATTGGTTATTTAAAATAGGTGCAGTCTTATTGATAGACCATGTCAGTGAATAGAGAGCAAAAGAGAGAGGTTATAAGTAATCCTTCTCGTTGTCAATTGCAATGCTGAAATAATGTGCAAATCTGATTTAGAGATATCTTGCACTGCAGATATTAAATTACAAACAATTGGTTTACATTTTACATATAATTAAACATAGTTCATTTTTCCATCCCCCATTTCAGACTAAACAATCCATATCAACAACCTCCACGTTCTGTATATACGCTCCACTAGATACGTCGTGTATGTTAATTCCCTTCATTTCTTACCTTTGCGTTACGAGCGGAGGCACGTAACTGATCCAGAAGAAAAACACAAGATCTTTTTTTATTTTTCTTAAAAAGCACCTTTACTTCAAAACATATTCACCATCACATTTACAATTGCGTAAATTCATACTCATAAGTTAAAAACAACTTCAACAACCATGGTTTCCGTCTTCGTTTCTGGTGCAACTGGATTCATTGCTCAACACATCATCAAGCTTCTGCTTTCCAAGGGCTACGACGTAGTGGGATCTGTAAGATCTGCTTCCAAGGAGACCACCTCAAGGCCTTACTGAATAGCGACAAGTTCACCTACGAAGTAGTGAGCGACATATCTGGAGCTGGTGCGTTCGACGAGGCTCTGAAGAGGCACCCCGAGGTGACTGTGTTCCTGCACACCGCTTCTCCCTTCCACTTCAACAGCCAAGACATCGAGAAGGACCTCCTCACCCCTGCCGTTGAGGGGACCAAGAATGCCCTCAATGCGATCAAGAGCTTCGGCCCTCAGATCCAACACGTCGTGGTAACATCCTCCTACGCTGCCATGCTCGACGTCGCGAGGGAGGGGACCCCTCGTTCACCAACACCGAGTCGTCGTGGAACCCTCAGAGCTGGGAGGTTTCTCTCCAGAATGCCTTCTTGGGATACTTCGGATCCAAGAAGTTCGCCGAGTTGGCTGCATGGGACTTCGTGAAGGACAACAAGGTGAATTTCAAGCTCAACACGGTAAACCCTGTGTACGTATTCGGGCCCCAGGCTTTCGACTCCGAGGTGAGGGACAGCCTCAACACGTCATCAGAAATCATCAACAAGGTCACCAAGAGTACCCCTGAGTCTCCTGTGGATTCATCTTCTGGATCCTTCATCGACGTGAGAGACGTTGCTGCTGCCCACCTTGCTGCGTTTGAGAAGGACCTTAACGGAGAGAGATTACTCCTTGCAGGAGGAAGATTCAACGGACAGCTCCTCCTAGACATTGCTAACGAACACATCCCCCAGCTCAAGGGAAAGATTGCTGTGGGAGAGCCCGACTCATTCGACGCATCTGCGTTCGCCAATATCGATAACTCCAAAACCAAGGCCATTCTTGGGTTCGAGTTCATACCATTGGAGAAGTCAGTCATCGACTCCATCCAACAGATTGTACTTGCTAGACAGTAATTTGTCTTACACATTTATAGACACATTAATAAAGTAGCCATGTAATTTTTCATCATATCTATCGCGTGAGTTTCTGACGGTTGTTAGATGCCTCTATCTCCCTTTACTCGATCAGCACGCGCATCTCAATTTCCTAAACGCTCTTTCACTTCTTACTCTAGAACTTTCCACTCTATCATTCTATTTTTTCCTCCATCCTTTATATTACATCCCCTCTGCCTCACTCCTACCTACCCTCTCTCTCCTCCATCGTGCCCCTCCTTTCTCTTTCCCAGTCTTCCGCTCTCCTCCAACCTCATTTCTCTTCGTTCCCTTTCTCAATTTTATGAGCAGTTCGAATGTATTTGTTTTGCTCGCTTGGGAATTGAGATAATTCATATCTTAAGAGTAATTAACATCTTACCAGTTTGTTTTTTAGCAACAATGCTTTTAATTATCGGTGAAAATAGACACAACGGTCATACAATAGTTAAAGAAACAATTAGAAAAAAGCATAATGCTCAGGAGTGATGACAATACGAAACGAGCAGTTCCTACTACTATACAGCTAACAAACACTCTACACAGTTCAAAGAATGAGGATACGTGCATCTACATTAACAAACTGAGAGTAGATGTTGCCACCCAATTCGCCCGGATGAGGGAGAGATGGGGAGGGTTAAGGGATAAGGGAGGATAGGGATGGAGGGAGAAGCATCAGAAAGAATACAAAACGAGATAAAAACCAACATTACACAAGGCAAACAATAAATACGCTGCAGATATACATGCGCAGTGTGTACACTGCCATCGATATCCTTCGTCCGAAATACATGCAAATAAGCACAATAGAGACATGCAGACTCGCAGCCATCAGTCGCACATACATACAAACCGCTCTCACCCATTTCACTCAGCTAAGATTCCCAGAAAGCATGAACAATTAGAATTACATGCACGACCTTAGCCCTAAAATAACAACAGCACTAGATTAGTTGAAGTCGTCAGGAAGCAAATTGAAACACATGAAGATTGCCGCCAACAGAGTGAAAGAGACGAGAATAGCAAGGGGACCCCACACAGGCCACACAGCCCAAGTAAACAAGATAAACGAAATCAGGGAGGTCAGCACAGAGAGAAACACCATACCAGGACTCGAGATAGAGTATTCTAACTTGTCCCTTTCTGTAATTTCAATTCAAAAAAAAGAAAAAAAGGAATACAATGTAGACCCACACTTGTTAGTCACATGCACCAACTTAAATAAAGTCATACAATGAGTAGCTACAGAACATCCCAAGATACGTAGACACAAACATGCAAACAAAAATGTTTAATATCCGTACACCCCGTATAAACGCAACCTACTGTAAATTGTGAGGTATCCAATGAGGTACGCGAAGCAGCACATAGCACCAAACAAAAAAACCAGCGATAGCCTTAAAACTCCTCCCAGGATACGCTCATCGTTTGAAATAATAGAGATAACATCTGAAACATATTGTATTCATATATGAAGACATTTTTCATCTGTTAGGGTTCAATCTGCAGGAGTGCATTAGCATTTCATTTAAATACGAACAGCTCCTTACCTCCATGGTGCCAAATAAACCCAGAAATTATGATCCACAAGATAGAATGGTAAGCTCCAAACACAGGCTCATTCACACTGCCAATGTATCCACATGATCACACAATTAGCATACCGTTGAGAAACGTTAACACGTATAAAGGGTGAGGATCACAGAAGAAACTAGCTGTAAACTTACACTTCGGATTGGATATCCGCGCTTTCATCACGCGTATACTTAACAATATCTTGATGAACTCTGCTTCTGAGAGTGGAGTCATTAATTTTATCGAATAGAGCACTCGACATTATTACTTGAAAAGAAGACAAGTGATAAAGTTTGTTTTGGGAGTAGGCGCACTGAGTTCACTGACTTTCAAAAAATAAATATCTTCTCTCGGAGAATTTCCAAAAATTTCTCGGAAGATATGAAGGACAGGAAAAAAACAACAATTAGCAAAAATGGAGAAAGAAGTCTTATCTTGAGACATAATACATCTTAATAGATTTTATTCATGATACTGATGCTTCGAGCTGATTACAACACTACATTAATATACATTAAAATAAATAATATACCACACTACTTTTGACTCACTTTGATGATATAATCAAAGAGGCATGGAGAAAAAACAACAACACAAACTGAGTATGAAACCGTATGAATAGTGAAAACACGAAAACCACCGCTGAATATAATTCACAGGAAATTCACAGACAGAAACAACGCCCGATAAACCAATAGGCCTATTTACCATGCTTTCTAGGTTTTCTTGAATCTTTGTGGGAGTGGGAATTAGAGGGAATATTAGGAAAGGCACCGAACATGCGGAGATGCTCCTCAGGAGTTGCAGGGTGGGGAATGGAGAAGTACTCATGCGCAAGACACTCCTGTGCAGAGGGTCTTCGTTCTGGATCTACTTGGAGCATCCAAACGACGAGATCAATGAAAGAGGCAGGGGTGGAGGGAGGGAGAAGAGAAGTAAGGTGTTCTTTCATTCTAGGTCTGCAGTGGGCTACGGGAAGGAGTGAGAGCATGGGGTACTGAGCAGTGGCCCTAGCCCATGTGGTCTGAGAGGGAGACCCGCATAGGAGGAAAACCTCAGAAAGGATAGAGGTGTCAGGGGCAGCTTTAAAGAGAGGCTGTTTGGTGATCATTTCGACCATAACACATCCCATTGCCCACACATCAACTGCAGGGGAGTAGAACACCCCTCCCATCAGCAATTCAGGAGCTCTGTAGGACGACGTCACCACTCTGTTCGCCAGTCCAGTGACTTCTCTTCCTCCGCACCCTCTGCCTACCACTCCTTCTCTCGCACTCTCTCGCAAGGCTCTGCGCAGATCATATGAGGACGATCGATTAAGTTCACACTCACGCTCCGCTTCCTCCTCCCGTTCTCGTTTCAGAGCTTCAAGAAGACTTGAGTACCCATCAATCTTCTTCTGGGATTCCGATATCGAGAAGAGGCCACCCGGCCCGCTCTTCCTCTCTCTATCTTTCTCTCCTATCCTTTCTCCTTCTCTCTCTCTTTCACCGTCTCTCTCCCACCTCCCTTCCCCTCTTGCTCTCTTGCCTCTCAGCCTCTTCTCTTTGCTTCTCCATCATCAGTTGCATTTCTTTCTTGATCTCATCCTTAGTCTGTTCTTCTAGCACTGTCCTTCTCTTCTCCCTCTTCTCCCTCTCCTCCTTCATCTTCTTCTCCGTCATATCCCCTTCCCATTCCCCCTTCCCCATTTCCTCCTCCACAGCTATCAACTCCCTTATCTGCCTCTCACTAAGCCCCATTCCTCTCCATCTAGCTACAATTTCTTTCGCTTTCATCTCCCTTTCCCTCTGCTCCTTCGCCTTCCGCCCACTTTCCCTTTGCAGTCCTCCCATTCCTTCTCCCATCCCTTCCCTCCCATCAATTAGTTCGGTCTCCCCACTCTCCTCCTTCCCACGTCCCCGATTTTGATCCCCCTTCCCGCTATCTCGATTCCTCCTCCCGCTATTCCGTTCGACCCAATCGAGGGGGTCACCCTCTCTCGTTTCCACTCTCCCTGTCCAAAGAGAAGGACTCGGGCCAGGCCAGAAAGAGTAAGCGGGTGAGGAGGAAGAGGAAGAGGGAGAGGATGAGAAGATCGAGATGACTGATCCGGTGGGGCAAGCGCAGTCTTTATCTGACCTCCTTCTCTTGGACTGTCCTCCGGGGAGAAGGGGAGTGGAGGAAGGAGAATCACTCAAATACGGAAGGAGAGGGAAGAGCAGATGAGCTAGAAGGAGAGACAGAAAGTGATGCAGATTGGAAAAACGAGGGTGGAGGACGAGAGGGAGGGTACTGTGAGTGTCTGGGATACATCGAGTTCTGGATAGGTGATGCTAAGCCTACGTCAGCGAGGAGTACCCTTCCGTCATTGTGGAGAAGGATGTTTGCTGGCTTGATATCTCTATGAACGAGAGACCTCGCATGCATGTAAGCCAATGCATTGAGAATGCTGCGTGAGAAGTACACTCTCTGCCCCTCTTCTATCTTTCTACCTGAGCACAAAAGATCAGAGAGGTCGAGATGGCAGAATTCCAGTACCATGTAAATCGAGCTGGTCGCATCTTTAGTCTCTGCCATCACCGAGGGTTGGGTGAGCATGTCTTCGTACTCCTTAGTTTGTACAGCTCGTCCCCTGTCTTCCCTACACATAGCTACTGACGAGTTAGCGCAGACTCCTCGGAGGGAAAGGATATTCGGGTGTGACATCGATGACATCAGACCAATCTCCCTTAACGTGCTCATCGACAGAAATTCCTTTGATGTTATAGTTATGCGTTTCAATACAACCTACTCACACAAGTAAACATATACACACACATACACATATACACGTACATATACACGCACATATGCACAAAGAATCATTGACATGAATACATCCATGAGTACACACGTGCATGTCCAGAGGCAATTATGTGTAGTTGCGGTAAACGCGATACAAAAACAAATATCAATACAGAAGAGTCAGTGATTGGAATAAGCGTTGCAAGAAGAAAAAGGAGAATGCAAGAGAAAGAAGATGATGAAGAGGGAATAAAGTGAGGGAGGATTCCAAGAAAGGGGGAGACTAAAGGAGGAGAGGAGAAGAAAGGAAAAAGGGAAGAGCAACAAGGAGAAGAAAAAAAAAGGAAAGGGAAGAGAAGAGAAGGGTAAGTGCAATAGAAACTTGCGATTTCTCCACGTTTGTTTTTGGCGGAGAAGACTTGTCCGTAGGCTCCCTGCCCTATACGCGCGTCATCCTCTGAGAGGGCTGGAGAGCCTGAGGAAGTCACGAGAGTGAACAGAATTTCTGATGAAGGGAGGGGAAGAGGGGAAATGAGTGAGAGGGGGATGAGGCAACAGAGATCGAAGAAAGGAAAGAGATGAAGGGAGGGGAGGGGTCAAAGATGAGGAGGAAGAGGAGGAAGTAGAGGAAGGAGGAAGAGGAGGAAGAGGAGGAGGTAGAAGAAAGATGAAGGGGATTCATGGCAGTGTCTCTTTTCTCTCTACGATACCCACGCCTTCTTGTTCCTCTGCCCTTTCCACACTCGCTCCTCCTTCTCTCCCTTTTTCTTTCCCTTCTGCTGCCCTGCTCTTCACTTTCCTGAGCCTCCCTCCACCTTCCACATAGAGTCCCAGTTATTCACTTTACACAAACTCTCTCTCCTCTCTCTCTCTGCCTCTCCTTCTCCGCCCAACTCTCCGTCGCTCTGCGCATTTGTCCGTATCTCATTGACGTCTTTCTCCCACCTTTCCTTCCGCCTTTCCACCCCTACGCTCTACCTCCGCTTTCCATTCAGCAACGCAGGTCTCTGCCACGTTAGGGGTCTGTTCCCCTCTGTCTATCCATCGTGAGGGAGGCAGAGGCATACTGATTCAAGAGAGGGAGGAATCAAGGGGAACGAAGAGAGAGCGAGGGATTAAGGATTACTAAATTGAGAAACACTGGAGTGAGAGGGGAGAAGACGGAGAGGATGAAGATACGTGAGAAGAGGATGAGATGAAGACGAGGACGAGGACGAGGAGGAGGACGAGGAGGAGGCGGAGGACGAAGAGGAGGAGGAAAGAGAAGAGGAAGATATGAACGGGGAGTGTATGCATTTGTTATGCACGTCCACATGCGCAGGGAGGGGGAAGGGGAGTGGTGGAGCTCACTGTACATAGGGCGGTGAGGGGGAAGCACGTGCGGAAAGCGTAGGAGGACGCAAATACCGGGAAAGACTCACGGGGCCAGCAATTAGGCCGAGGAGGGCAAGCAGAGGAAGAGGAAGAAGCGGAGGATAAAGAAGAAGAAAAAGAGGAGGAAGGAGAAGAGGAGGAGGAGGAAGATGGTGGGGATGGTGCAGAAGAGGGGAATGCGACTAGTCGTGAGAATGAATCGGAATACAGTTGGTCTGAGTTCCAGTCCGACCTAAGGAACCAAGAGCTATCAAAACACTCCTCCTCCCCTCTCACCCTCCCCTCCACCCAAGCCCTTCCCTCCTATCTTGTCAATCCCAGCTCTATCATCTCTCTCATCTCTACGATCTCTGCCCGCTTCTCGTTCTCCTCTCACCCTTCTTCGAAAGAGATCGGAGTCCTTGCCCCTCCACCACACCCTTCTTTCCGTATACGTATAGACCCATCCCCGAGTGACACGGCATGCTTGTCAACATGTCCGATGCAAGAGACTCAATGAACGCCCTCCCTTTCCCTGTTTCTTCAACCGCAACATCTCTCTTATTCTCTCTCTCCGTTGTTTCGTTCCCTCCTTTCTGCCCTCTCCCGCTCGGAACCATCTCTTTCTTCCCACTCACACTGTCCACCGCACCTACTTTCACCGCAGTCACCAAGCTGATTAGTTCGCCAAATTGCTTTACTTCGCAGTTTTGGGTAACATCTATTTGCGCAAAAAAAAAAAAAAACAGCGCAAGAAACACAACAGATAGTGCCATACGAGAAAAGAAAACAAAAGGATCAGTACACGTATCAACAACTACTACAAGAAGCAATACACCAACAAAACCAACTTACCGGCAAAATGACGCTTTCTTGAGGGTAACATTTAAAACACGCACTGAATGAACCAACCAGTGGTTGTATCTATACGTTCCCTTTCTTGTAGGAATGAGGAATGATAACATCAGAGGCAAGGTTAACTTATGAAAAACAACAAATAGCACAGAATACACAAAAGATTATGCCACAAAGAAGGACATCAAGGCGTAATTACTATATAGACGTACATCTAGAATTATATGCATATACAAACACCCACAATGCTGTATTCTCGTTTGTTACACTACCGCTTATTTAGATGATCGTTCATGTTTCCACAAAATCTGGATAGTGTTAACGAATGAATGAATGAACGAATGAAAGTAGATTTATATTCCAATGCATTAGTAGACATGCTGAATACACTGTTCGATTTTTTAAATGACAGTTTAATTTTAATAAAAAACCTAACACTCACCAGAAAAGAACAAAGGAATAGCCTAACCTTAATGAGCTAAAATATAAAAAGAACGAGAGACAGTTACCTAAGAAGAAAAGGAAGCATTCATAGTATTAAATACAGGCGAAAGTCAAAACAAACTGAAAAACACCGTATGAGGGTGGGAGTAGGAACTACAGATACAATATATAGATATAAAGACATACAACATAATAGCAAAAAGCACAAAGCTGACAAAAAATAAAAAAAAGAAGAAAAAAGAAATGCATTTATTAGAATAGAGAAACAAAGTTCACACAAATTCTCAATTACCCACGTTGAATGATTCCTAAGAAGTTAAATTGCTAACAACTTACAACGCAAATAGCTCAAATGGAGATGTAAATAAATAAATAAATAAATAAATACATAGATAACACGGAACTACAAACATGCAACGCATATGTGAACAATGATCATATCATTTATTTCATATACATTGACTTTCAACCTAACCAGTAAGATTACTACGTTTTTTTCTCAGTGTCCTTAACGCAATCCGTCCCATCCTCTTTGTTCTCGTCCTTCGCCTCATCCTTCTTCTCCCCCACTCTGCCTCTTTTTCTCCCCCCCACTCTTGCTCATGTAACTGTTAGATCCTCTCTTTCTCCCCGACTCCTTCTGCACATCCTTGTTGACAGCCTTGTTCTCCCTGATCTCTTCTTCCTCATCGTCGTCTCTCCTCCTCTCCAAGCACTCGAGAGGGTTTCCGGTAGTGGATATCTTTCATGAGGGGCATCATCGTCCTTAAAAGACACTGGTACAGCTGGGGGTGGATGTGCTCCTGTCCCGCCAACATCACCTTCACTCTCTGTCTCTCCTTCGGCGCCTCGAAGCGGGCGGGACAGTTCTCATTGATGACGGGCAACCCGACGCACTTGAGATATATGTAAAGATAGTTGGATAAATATGTACATACATAGAGGGAGGAGAGAGAGATAGAGACGGGGAGAGACAATAGGGTATACACATAATCACCGAGTAGATTAGTTAGTAACGAAGAGATAAACGGAGCGATTGAGTCGGTCGACACAATGTAAAGCACAGAAGGAAGAACAACGGATTACATCTAAAACGAGATGAATGAGCGAGCGTCGGAGAGTGAGACAGAGAGAGTGGAAGGAGTGGAGTGCGGGGAGAGTAAACAGCGTAGTTACCTTGGCAGGTACTCCCTGGTGAGGCGTTCTCCAACGTGAGGCAAGGGGTCTGATAATGCGGACGTCTCCCTCGGCGTTCTATGTAATTGACCTTCATAGTCCTCAGAAGCCCGTTGTGGAATGCGGACATCACGAAGCTCTCTGCCAAGTCGTCCGTGTGCTGAATGAGGGGAGGAGTTAGGGGGAGAAGGACAAGGACAAGGACAAGGATAAGGACAAGGACAAGGACAAGTGAATAGCAATGCATAAGGGAGAGGAGCACGATGAACAAAGAACACAGAATAACATCAGCAATTGCATGGCCAGAATAAGCAAATGGGATCAAGTGAGGATGGGGAGTGAGTGCAATGCGACGGATAAGATTTACGCAACGAATATCCTCATAGAGTGAATGCAAGTGAACGGACAGATAATGCTCCAAGATCCTAGACCCACCTGTCCTAGGGCCAGCACGTTGTAGTGCCCTCTTCTACACAGCCGTCGTGGAGGATGCCCTCTCTTCATACGAGCACAGAACAGCACAAATAGACACACTGGCTTCTGCGGAGTAGGGTAGTGGGAGGTGAGGGGGAAGATCAGGGAGAATGACGGGATAGACAAACGCAACAAGGAAGAAACCACGCACCGCACCGCACAAAAAGAAAAGAAAAGAAAAGAAAAGAAAACAAAGAGAAAACAAAGAAACGAATATCAAGACATTAAAACATGTGTTAGACGACAGAACACCGAACGAGGAGTCGATAGAGGACAATGAACAGCAAGGAAAGCAATTGGAAAATAGCAGAGCAATGATGGTACTGGAAGAGCGTTCAGAAACACACGAACAGACAAGCAATACAAACGGAGGGGGATCGCAGTTGCGGAATGAAGACAGGGATTAAATACACGAGCAAACAGATAAATAGATGAGGCGTTGTTCCGATGCTACGACGGTGATACAGAGCTATAGAGGAGCTGTATCAGATTAGCTCGACGATTGTAATGAGTGCCTTCTTACCCGGTGGCCCCCATGCAGGACTTGGCGTTGTCAAGAACAGGCTGGGGACTCATAGAAGTAAGGAAGCATTGATGGACTCAGGGGGTACTTGATCAGCGGGGGAGGGATCATATCTCAGGGTCTGAGGGTCTACCGTACAAGCACCAATAGTGAAGTTGATGGAGCCTGGCTGAGGGAGGAGCAGAATGTTAATCAAGGTGAGGGAATCTTTCCTCCCGACACTCCAACCAACACTCGGTCGCCTTTACGTATGGGAGGCAGTGGGAGGAGTAGGCGAATGGCAGAACGAGGGAACGGGAGAATGGGATGGTCAGGTAACGTAGTGTTAACAGAGGAAAGAGGAAAACAAGCGTTGAGGTAGAAAAAAAAGAAAAAACACACGTTAGTACAAACACAGCAAAGGACAAAAAGAGAGAAAAAAAGAAAGAGAGAAAGAGAGAAAGAAAGAAAGGAAATAAGGGAGAAAGGAATGGAGAAAAAGGAAATAAAGAGGAAAGGGATGGAGAAAAGGGAGTGAGAAAGAAGGATTAGGTGGGAACGAGGAAGAATAAGCTCAGCGAAGGGGGGGGGGGGGAGGGGGAAGCGAAGGAGGAAAGCAAAGAAGAGAAAACGTACCGTCTTTGATCATTCTCGAACTCCATGACAGCCTTTCCGACGTGAGAAGTGAGCTTCTTGGTGATGTGGCTTAATTTCTCCCTTGGAAGCCTTCAGCTGTGGGTTGAAGTGAACACACTCACAAGCATGACACTCCAAGGAAGTGGTGGGTGCGGAGGAAGAAGAGGCGGAGGGGGCGATGTGGTGGTGGAAGCAGTTCATGCAAAGAGCATTCGAAGTGGAGGAGGGAGTGGGGGCAGAGGGAGAGGAAGACGAGGGAGCGGAGACAGGAGAGGAGGAAGCAGTGGGAAGAGGGGTGTCCTCAGAGACTGGCGCAGAGACAGAGGCAGGGGCAGAGTTCTCGTGGAAGAGGGGAGGAGCAGTCCCAGCAGTGTATCTGATAAATGAGAGAAGAGAGAGGCGAAAAGAAACGAGCGGAGAAAACGAAGAAGAGAAAAGAAAGGAAAAAGGAAGAGAAAGAAGAAAGAAAAAGGGAAAGACAAGGCGTGACAATACAGACGAGAGAACAAAACACATTAGAGGAGGACGGGAATGGAAGAAAATAAGAAGATAAGAAGAGAAGAAGTAAAGGGAAAAGTAAAGGGAAAAGGAAAGGGAAAAGTAAAGGGAAAAGGACAAGACTTACTGGTTCTGGGGCTCAACAGCACAGCAAGGAGAGGGGAGGTGGAGGAGGAGGCGGAGGGAAGGGTCTGGAAGAGAGGGAAAACTGATTCAAGGATAGAGGAAGAGGCAGCGGAGAAGAGGGAGGCAACTGAGACTGAGTCAGAGTCTGCGCTGGAGAAGGCAGAGAGAAGAGCGGAGAGGGAAGAGGACACGCTGAAGTCGACAGTCGAAGAGGGGGAGGAGGAGGAGGATGAGGGGATCTGGACGACTCCGTTGTTACGAAGAGACAAGAGAGAGTGTTTGTAAGACTGAATTGGAATCGAAAACCAACGCAAAGCGGGAGGGATTTCGTTGATCGCGTTGTCTTCTATCAGGAACGAGGAGGGAGGGGGAAGAAGTGAACGCCAACGAGGCTCTAGATACAGATTCAATCGAGTAGCGGAGGAACAAGGAGGAGGGGGAGGAGGAAGAAGAAGAAGAGGAGGTGGAGGCGGAGGAAAGGAAAGACTGGGGGTCGAAGGATGAAGAGAGAGAGAGAGAACGAGAAGGACATGCCATTACAGGTTTTGAAGAAGCGGCGGAGGAGGCAGCAGATACGATAGATTTGAGTTCAGACGAGGTGACTGAGTCAGGAGAGGAAGAGGAGGAAGGGGAAGGAGAAGGAGAAGGGGAAGAGGAAGGGGAAGGGGACAAGGCAGAGGAGGAGAGAGGGGTGGAGGAAGCTGAAATCTGAGAGGGTAGAGCGAGGGGGCCGGTGAGAGGGTTGGAGGTGTGAGCAACGTTTCTAACAGAGTCGAAAGAGAACGATCCCGAAGAGCAGGAGATGGATGACAGCCATCTTCTTCCGATGGTCTTAGTCAGCCGAGACCTGTGCTTAAATTCTCCACTAGACACCACGAAGGTGTAGAGAGGGAGGAACAAGAATCCATAGGTTGCAACGAACAACAATGCGAATATGAGAAAGTCGATCTGGGGGAAGGAGGGAGGGAGGGAAAGAGGGAGGGAGGGAAGGAGGGAAGAGAGGAAGGGAGGGAAGGGAAGAAGGGAGGAAAGGGGAGGAGGGAAGGAGAAGGGAAGTGAGAGAAGGAGCAAACAATGGGATTAGTATCGAAACAGTTTAGGATAATGAATAGGTCCAACCAAACATCACGATTACATGAGAGTGTGCATGTGTGTATATGCATGTGTGTATGTATGTGTATATGTATGCGTGTATGTATGTGTATATGTATATGTATGTGTATATGCATGTAGATAACTCTCCGAGACTATGTCCCGCACACTGAAGTACATGAGTGGTCTGGGCATAAACGACTACCAAAGCAATACTATGTGGATAAGCATTGACGTAGATACCGAGTCATACTACGTGTTGTTCATTGCATTTGTTACCTCTTGCTTCGAGTTGAAGAAGTTGAGTGAGATTCGGACCATGCCAGGTCTTCCTAGCTCGACCTTCTGGGATACGAGGGATTCAAACGCGTCGATGTTAGGGGACGTGATTCCCATCAAGGACTGCACATAGGGCCCTGCGCAGGCACACCCAGCTCTGGCCTGGATTCCGAAGAGGTCGTTCAGGAGGATGGCAACAAAGTTGTGGTGAAGGAAGAGGGAGGGAGAGGGTAAGTAGCGCACTACGAAAGAAATGATAGGGAGTCTGTTGGCATCCGAGGAGAGGGAGAAGTCAAAGGCAGGGGAAGAAGGGAGGGAGGAGGAGGGGCCGAGGACAGAGAGCAGAGGATGTGCCCTAAGTTTTTTAAGGATATATACGGACGACTCGATCTCTTTCTTCATGATCCTCTCTGCCCCCACACTCTCCTTCAACTGGAAAACGAGACCGGCCCTGATATCTCCGATGATGTTGGGAGTCCCCGCCTCTTCTTTCTCTTCCATGTTGCCTACATACGCATGCCTATCCGCAGACACGAACATCACCGTCCCCCCCTGGCCTCACAGGAGCCTTGCTTGCCAAAAGCCTCTTCTTCACACAGATCACTCCGCTCGCACCCACTCCTCCGACCATCTTGTGGGGAGAGAGAAACATGGCATCCTTCGACAGAGAAGGGTCGTTGTTGGGGTTCATGTCGGTTGCTACGTACGGACCTCCTCCTGCGTAGTCCCAGAACGACAAGCATCCTTCTGCCTTCAACACACGGGTAACCGACACGTCATCCTCCAACAAACCTCAGCCCGGAATAACAGTTCACACGTACCCATGCACACACGCACCCACACACGCGATACGCCGAACGCATTATGAGGAGGCCCAACACATATCATTTGGCATCATTCAATATAAGACAGGATAATTCAAGATATTAGCGATGGAGAGGTACTTTCGAAAGGAATAAAGTAGGAGTGATACGGGAATGAGGAGGAGAGAGAAACTCAACAACACACGCATACACATACACGCACTCAAGCGCACACAGAAAGTATCAAAAGACAAGGGAACTAAGCGAGATCAGCATGCACATGATCGATAACACATCGACCCCTCCCACCACCTACTCCCATGTCTCTATCCTCAGCTAACATCCATCTACTAAAGCCCCTAATCTCTAAGCATTCAGAAATCATCCGATCCAACATCATTATTACCAGTGACGTTCGAGGCCTTGGAGAAGGATCCGATGAGGAGAAGAGATCTAGGACTGAACAGACCCTTCTCCTTCTCCTCACTCTCTTCCCACGCCTTCTTTCTTTCATCCTCGCTCGCTCTATGCGCGTTCTTTTCATCCTGAATGGTTCTCTTGAGGCCATCGAGATCAGCCCCCCCTAAGGTCCTTCCATTCCCTCACCGACACAACCTTCGCTCCACTCTCTCTCCATGGGAGGATGTTGGAGTGATGTTCATACGGCCCCACCAACACCACAACGTCCTCTCCTCCTGCGATCTTTCCCTTAATGTCGAGCACCGAGCAGAGAAGGTTCACACAAGACGTAGACCCACTCCCACTGAATAGCAACACATCGTCAATGCTACCCTTCAGGTTACGCTTCACAATCCCTCGCCTCCTGGCGGAACAACGTTGTCTGAATGCACATACACAGATACATACGATTTATATCAGGAAACATACACATGGGGAACGAACACGTGAGATGGTGATCTCATCGTATTACACACAACTTAAAGTAACAGCATACTATATATACTAGTATCAAAGAGAAGGACACACCTGCATTCCGGTAGTGTCGCTCAAGGTGTGGGTGTTCGCGTACAGGGGAAGGACTTCCTCGTTCAAGTAGTCTCAATGAAAGAAAGGGCACGACCTGGGAAGAACAGAGAAGAAAAGTGAAACGATCTTTGAGGTAGCAAGAGTTTAGAGGAACACAGTGCCTCCAGCGCAATAAACAATTTTCTAGGAATGCCGAGGTTGAATTCACATGAATACCAACTTGAACAATTTTGTACAGTCGTAAAATTACCTACCTGATGCAGTGTAGTCAGCGTACGTGATCTTTCTGTATCCGAAAGGAGTCAGGATGCAGTCGTTTGTTCCGATCACATTACCTCCTACGTACTTGGAAAGCTTCTCGAAGTGGGACTCATCCACCACCTGCTTCTCAGACTTCACTCCCTCGTCGCCCTTGAAGAAATCATCATAAAAGTTTCTGTGGTTCTCTTCCACAGCCACATTGGCATTCAACACGTCTGACGAAGAAGACATGCTGCAGGACATGATAAATAAGACAAAATCATACATCAGCCCAGGTAAAAATGTCCATCACATGCATACTAAAATACGCAAATTGGATGAAACCAATCGTCAACACACTACACCAAGACGTACTATTTGTAAATAACTAGCAACAAAAAACAACAACGTCTATAAATATAACACCTTAGTGAGTTTATATAAAATCAAAACTAGCAGTTCAGAGAGACCAGATCCTATTTAACGGTAGATTTGAATAAGGAATTTTAATAACAATATGCATATGAAGAAATCAAAAATATATGGAAGTTCTAGAATTAATAAAAAATGACGCATATACATAATATTACTTGTTTATGACGTGTTGTGCTGATTTATAGCATCGCAGATATTTTATGACGAGAGAAACTCGCTATGTATTGCGTATCAGTAAGCAAACACGAAAATGAAATGTAGCTCTTCTAGATAAATGCAATCATAAAAATGACTGGAGTAAGATGTTTATAGATAGGTAACTCGAGTAAAAATTTCCGTGCCTCAAATCAGTTTATAAAAGTATTTTTATATAAATAAATAAATATGTATACAAATTTGTGATAAAATCAATATACGAGCAAAACACAACATGAATTCATAATTGGCAATGCATCATTGGATGAAGCAGAACTCAGAATGCACAAGCACAACCAACTAAAACTCCAACAGAACTGTAAAAAGACAACTAGGTGACTTGGTCAGTGAGTTAATTTCTTCCGCGCGAGCCGCCTCTACCTCCTCTTCCTCCTCTTCCTCCTCTTCCTCCAAACCCTCCCCTTCCTCCCCTTCCACCGAACCCCCTCTTCCACCGAACCCCCTCTTCCACCTCTTCCTCCTCTTCCTCCTCTTCCTCCTCTACCCCTCTTCCTCCATCCCTGTCTTCCCTCCTCTGCCCAAGCTTCTTCGCATGCCTGAATTGCTTGATTTGCCTGTCCTTGGGTCCTCTTCTGCCAGTGTCCTCATCCTCTCCTCCGTACCCTCCGTACCCTCCATCATCTCCATCTCCGTAAAAATCGTCGTCAATCTCCTCGTCCTCAAATGAAGACGCCTTTCTCTTCCTCCCCTTTTCCTTTCCTAAGTCCATGTCCCCGAGGTCCGAATAAGCAGGACGGTCAGCCTTGCCCTTCCTTCCCCTATCTTCATCGTCCATAAGGTCGGAGAAGTCAATGTGTTCATCAATCGCATTGACAAGTCCCTTCTTCTCGGTCGCCTTGTTCTTCTTCTTCATCTCCTTGGTCTCGAACATTCTTGTGAAGTTCTTCTCTTCATACCTCAAGATCTCCTTCTCTCTCTCTCCCAACTCTCCTATCTCCGATCCGTGTACGTTCTCCTCGTCAGGTCTGTCAGAGAGAGTCTTCCTCAGCTCCTGCACCATCTTAGATGACAGGGCCTTCTTCCTCGACTTCTCCGCCTTCTTAGCGTCGCGCACTGCTTGCTTCTCATCTGCTTCTGAATGCAGTCGACAAAAGTCTCGTCTGTCTGTAAGACTTTTCTGACTTTCCAGACTCTTCCTCCTCGTCGTCGCCACCGTACAATCCCTCGAGCTCGTTATCGTCTTCGTCGGCACGCCCCTTCTTTCCAGCCTTGGAGGACTTCTTTCTCCGAGCATAGCAGCCAAGTTAGGCTTGAAAGACAACATGTCGTCTCCTGCAGCATCAAACTCATCGAAGTTCAAGGGGTCCTCAACCTCCTCATCCTCCTTCTTCTCTCCAGACATCGCAGCAGTCTTCACCAGCTTGTCAATCTGGTACTTAAGCTGTTTCTCCAAAGGACGAAGTCTCTCCAGAATGACTCTGATCTCCACAGAGACGCTTCAACACGGGGTGATTCTTTATGCTCTCTCCTTTCAAATGAAGCAAAAATTATAAAATACTATGTTTTTGCAGTAGTCCAACAACAACTGGACCCTTCAACTGCAAGAAAGACACTCTCTATGGAAGTCTCCAATGAATCAGATTGCTCTCTAGCTTTTGCTAGTAAGGCTGAATGTCTCGTGAGTTCAGTCATTTTCACAGTAAATTCATTGTGATCTCTATTAATTCAACTTTATCAGCCACCACCTGTTTTAACTTTTCTTCCTTACAAAGCTCCAAGAAACTGATCGTCTTATCCATATTCGTTATAGTATATAAGAACTATTCTTGAGTAAAGCACAATATTAAAATTTTATTAGCCCTTCTTGCAAATGAAAGATATTTTCATTCAAAAAGGACATTCATATATCCTTTCCTCCATACCATTTAGTGAGCAACAGTAATATGCATCTAGCCTCAAGTCATAGACTATATTATCTGCATATACAGCTAATATATATTAGTGTTATTTCCATTGACGATGATTTTGTTTAATTTTTACGAGTAATACTTATTCTATGGAAAGAGGAAACTATTCTTTGTATTTCATTACATGCTTTGAAGATACTCTTTAATAAATATATGCAAAAATAGATGTTTTCCATTAAGATTATAAAAAAAACTGAAATAGTAATGTAAAATATAACATTGCCTCTCCTCTTGGTTAATAATTGTGAACTACAAATAGATCATGGTTTTCTAGTGTATCATGTAGACCTTGTGGCCCAATGGATAAGGCACCTGCCTACGGAGCAGGGGATTTAGGGTTCGAATCCCTGCAGGGTCTTTTCTCTTTGTCCCTATGACAAAAGAATGGATTTACTTTTACTTGCTTGTTTAACTCTTATCTTCAATCGCGAATACATAATCATTGTTCATTTTATTTCTCAGTATTGGCTACTATGTTTCCTAGTTGTGCATTAGTGATGTGCAGATACCCTACAAAATATTTTGTCTAGTGAACCCTTCGCTCGAAGTTACAGTAGTGATGCACACACTACAGTTTAGCGAACCCCTTATAGATAACTTCGAAGTGAAACGAAATGAAACTCCTTGATGTCACCCCTCTTTCCCCTTTCTTCCTTCTTTTCAAGCACTGTCCTATTTCCACCTGTATTAGCAATGATCCTAGCCTAAAATACCATAAATAGAAGTGCTGACCTTCAAGAGAAGAAAGAGTCATGTCGCTAGATGTGATAGGAGATGGGGATGTAGAGATTGACTTGCCTTCCTCACGAGTAATAGACAGAGTTGGGCTTCAGCTACGATAGAGACCTTTTCTTCTGGCCTGAGAAAAATGGAGGGGAAAGAAGACGTTGCGCACAGCCTGAATAATATGGATAATTGTACACTGAATAGGAGCTCAGAGGTTCATACAAAGAGTGGGTGTTACATGTAAAATGCTTACAATGCAATAGGAGGCCACTGACTCGATCTTGAACGAAACATAGCAACAGGGACAGAGCTTGCGCTGTTTGCTAGCTTCCATCATCTACAAGGAGCTGGTTCAAACACTTGCTCACAAGGAGATCTAGTTCTGACAAACGCTAATTGATGAACCTCATGCGCAAAACAAACTATCACGATAACATTATCATCTCTTGTTGACACTTCACGCAACATTCTACATTTACATTTGGCACACTTACTGCAGTATTCAAGGGGCATTCACAATTTCTGGACTAGCTTTTTATCGGAATTTGCTTCCATATATGCATGCAAACTCGTATTTATTAACTACGGCACCCGAAACATAACTGATTCTCAGCTTCACCTCTTACTACCCAATTTAAGAGCACTGCCCATACAACAAGCATGCACCTTAAGGGACATTTAATTTCATAGGCCATTTCCATTATAGATATGCAGCATGGAGTTATTGAAGAATGAGCCACTTTCAATTCCCTTCGTTCAAGCCACGCTAACCGTTTACTCAATAACTATTAGGGAATGGGGTGAGTTTCTGATATAATCAACTTAGAACATGTACAAAACTCAAAACAATATAATTTGAAACGTTTGTTTTAATGTCATTTGCTTTGAAACGATGCGCACTAAACCATTTCCTTGTTTTCAAGATAGGAGAGATTTTTTTAACTTCCACAATCCAAACTGTGCCATAAGCTTTTGTTTGATGAACAATGAACATAAAGGAGAGAAACGCTAGAAGTAGCAATAATACTCCTTGCAATGTCAAGGACATTTACTCCACGTCAGATAACTGCACAGTAAGTTCCGTTTCAAATACTTGCCCAATTTCGTGTAGTTTCTTGTGTTAAGATTTTTCGTTCGTTTCATTTACTACACTTTTCCATGTGAAAATCCCATTTATACGGACGACAACCGCAACAGTTCGATGTCGATATCATAGATGTATGGGAAGACAACTTGGAGGAGGAGTTAAGTAAAATTATGCGAATCGTAGATCAGTATAATTACGTTGCCATGGACACAGAGTTTCCTGGCATTGTTAGAAAGCCTCATCTTTTGCCTAAAAACAACAATGAGTTTACTTACCAACTTCTGAAGATAAACGTGGATGTACTAAAAATCATTCAGCTCGGTTTATGCTTCTGCGATAAGTTTGGAAATTACATTCCGAACCAATGCTGTTGGCAGTTTAACTTTCGTTTTGACTTGAAAAACGACTTGCACGCGATCGACTCGATTGAGTTGCTATCTCGAAGTGGGATCGATTTCCCTACTCTGGAAAGGAGGGAATTGACATTCACCGCTTCGGAGAGTTGCTAATGACATCTGGGATCGTCCTGAACGAGAAAGTGACTTGGGTCACTTTCCACGCTGGGTATGATTTTGGATACATGACAAAACTGCTTACGTGCATGCCCATTCCGGACGATGAACAATCCTTCTTCAAACTACTAAAGATATTCTTCCCTCGGATCTTTGACATCAAGTTCATGATGAAGAGCTGTGACGGACTCAAGGGTATGCGCACGCTTAGAAAAAAACTCTTATTCCTATTCCTGTTCCCACAATATATTTGGACTTGAAGTATTTGAGCATGCTTTTGTGTGTCTACGCATGAGCATGTCCACGTGTGACGTGTGTGTGCATGAGAACATGGATTCGTATGTCTATGCATGTTCAAAATCTCCTAAACGTACATATACAAGATAGGCAGTGAGAACGTAAACATGTGCTTGCATCTGTTTATATCTGTTCCTATGCATCGCGTTACCTCATCTCATTGATTCCTTTGTTTTATCTCTAATTTTCTATTCTTTCCGTTCTTCGTCTCCCCGTTCTTTATTCTCCCCACCCCTCTTCCTTTTCTTTCTTCCTCTTTTACATATTCGTCTCCCCCGTCCCTCTTCTCCATCTTTTCCCACCTTCTTCCCTTCCTACTTCCTCTCCTCTTCGACACCTCTTCCACCCTTCTTCTCCATTTCTTCCTCTCCTCTTGTATACCTCTTCCTCCCCTGGTTCCCCCTTGTTTCACTTGTTTCCCCTCTCAGGTGGTTTGCAGAAGGTGGCTGAGTCGATGGATGTGCACCGAGTGGGACCCCAGCACCAGGCAGGGTCGGACTCCCTCCTCACCGCAGCCACTTTCTTCAAGATGAGGGAAGAGTTCTTTGAAAACCAAGTCAACAACGAGAAGTTTTTGGGCATAGTGTATGGACTGGGGTCCACATCTTCCTCTTTCCCCTCACAAACAACAAACATCAACGGAACTAACATCAAGAACGAGGGGTCTGAGACTGGCACTGCGCATGCTATGTCCATCCACAACCTGTCCTCAAAGGCCATCGATCTCATCACCAGGGATCAAGAGGGTGAGAAGAATAAGGCAGTCGCTGGAAAACCCAGTGCACACAGCTTCTACAGAGAGAAAGAGAGGGAAAGGGAGAGGGAGAGGGAGCGCCCCAAGAGTACTTCTAGGAGCAGGGGCAGCTATTATCGGTAGAGAGAATGTCTCCCTTGTGTCCAGTTTGCTGCACCACATTGTAATTGTTTGCTTATTTCTTATTTTGTTCGTTTTTATTTCGTTCATTTTTTTTCTTTTCAATTTGTATTCTTTCCACTTATTCATTCCTTTACTTATTTTCATCTCTTTTGCGTCATTTTTCTTTTTTATTTTTTTTATTTTTTTGCAGCAACATCAAAGTTATTGTGAGAATTTCTCAATGACTTATTTGATTATTCAGTTTTCTTGATCAATGTCTTAGTTTAGCATATAATAGGACAATTTTGCTGTATAGATTACTAAAGTATGAGATCAAAAGCCAAGCTTATTTTTGATTTCTCCATTGTACATTCAGTAAAACCCATTTTCTAACGTAGAACTTTGCCGGACAAAGGGAAACTTTCCCATTACGTATGTCTCCTGCTTACCCATTCCAGCATTTTTTCATTATTTAAATCATAATCTTCACAGCTTCTCTTCAAGTTCGAAAATATCAGAGACACAATCTTTTTTTTGGAATCCCATTAACATTAACTATTTGAGAAAGACAAACTTTTATAATTATTTATAGATACTAGACCCGCTTCATTTAAATGTTTGTAACCCGTTTGTCCTCTTCCCCTTTTTAAAATGTCTCATTAATCCAGTTTTTCACAAATATGTGTGGATCCTAATGCTCACTTAGAATGGAGAAGCACACTCTATTTGGGTCTTTTGCTCAGATCACTCTTCCTAAGAGATTCACCGACATCAGCAAGTTCCGTCCTCTCCCTAACCATCAAGAGGTATGCTGATTGATTTCTTATCACGCTAAGTCTAAACAATAGTTAGTTATTCCTACTTGCACGACTGCAGGTTTTCACGATAGGCTTTGCATGTTCCCCGATGTGATGTACGCTGAACATGGGATTCCCACACATGAATAGTTTATTTACATGTTTGCCTGGCACTCTCTTTTGTCCCCAAACGTTTTCACCTTGGGCACGTTTTCCAGGTGTTTGCAGACAGTGATAAAGACCAGAGCGTGATCGTGGAGGTGAACGAGAGCACTGACAAAGCAGACAACGAATTTGGAGCGTACGTTTATCGCATGCATGCGCACATAGGTGCATTCTCACCCGCAATACACACCCTATTTCTATCCTTGTTCTTTTTTCTTTTTCCTGGAGTTCGTCCACCCCACATTCTTTTCGTACACATACTGATATGTATACAATATCTGCGAACACACCTTATCCTCCTACGGTTTTAGTTTTGCTTGGCGCGATTTGGTGCGCGAGGACGGTGCTGGACAAACTGAGATTTTGTTCTCTAACCCGATTGACCTCTCAAAACACTCTCAGTTAGACAAGAATATCATCACGGCTGCCTCTCTCACCAGCGGAGTGGTGTCTCTGAGCAAGTACAAGGAGGAGGTGCAAAATGTTATCAACATCACCATCGCCGCGTTCAGACTGAAGAAGTTCTCCACAGATGTCTTGGTTATCGTGAACACCCCCATCCAAATGCACAAGGACAGCGTCACCAGTGGACTCAAGGTTTGCACTCAGCAGGAGTTGGACGCATTGATCGCTCAGATTTTGTCATCTTTCAAATTCACAGATGTGTCCATGCTTGGGCCCCCTACTGCATAAACATAACAAAAGCCGTTGTTTACTGTTTATTTCGACATTTATTTATTTATTTATTGACTCTTCTTTCTCACGATCCTCTATGGTAGCGTTGATTCGACAGAAGCAATTACACAGTACTATGCGTTTATTTATACACTCAACCTAGATTTTATTGTAATTTTCGTAATACCTGTTTATATTCAGTTAAAAACAAGTCTTTATGAGGTTAAAATAAACTTTTCTCTTTGATATATCTCGAAGAAGATTATGAGGAGCCCTAAACACGTCTTCCAAAAAATGCCCCCTGAAAAAAAAAAAATCTAGTCATTTCTTAATGCACGAAACAACAGGAATTACTTTGAATATGCTCAACAACTGACTTAAAAAAATCATGCAAACATAGAACAGAATGTATCTATACATATATGCATCCTCGATCTCTTTGATACTGCTATTTTCTTAACTAAATACATGTTGATCTGTTTTTCTCTGCATCACTCTTCCAGACAATGAGTAGGGATACCGTAGGTTTGGTGAGTTCAGTTACTTTGGAACACACCTGCTTCGTCTCCGTTCCCGAGAACTCATTTCCACACTTTAGTGCGCATGAGTTTCCGGTGACTCTTCGATTGCACTGGAGGTTGAGCGAGGAGGAGGAATACAAGACAGCGTATGTGGGATGGGGCGGGGAGACAACGAACAAGAGTCAGCAGGTGATTGGTATCCCGCTTTGGCTCATGGAGAGTCTCAACCTCCCTCGTGGGAAACGTGTGCTGGTGGATGTGGCGAGGGGAGGAGTGGAGTGCCCGTATGTGCAGATTGAGCCTGTCTCTGCAGACGATTATCAGGTGCTTGAGTTGAATCAAGATTACGTCGTCAACCACTTCCTTGACCAGAACAGAGTGCTCTTGCCAGGAAGGATATTCCCATTTTGGATCCATAACAACCTCATCCACCTCCGTACGATTGCCTACAAGTCGTCGCTCAATCACGATCTCATCCCCTTTCCTAAAACTAACTCGGACTCTTCTGCACTCACGTCCTCCTCCTCCGACTCTTCGCCTCTCTCCTGGCCTTCCCCCATTTCATCATCTATTCCTCCATCTTCTTCTGTCTCTTCTCTGCTGGAGTCGCTGTCCCTCCCTCCTTATCTTCGCATTGGGTTCGATTGCAGGGTGGAGGTGGTGACGAAGATAGGAGATAGAGAGAGGGAGGGAGAGAAGGGAAAGGGAAAGGGGAAAGGGAAAGGGAAGGGGGAGCTGGTGGGGGTGGTGACGATGACGAGGAAGAGGGTTTTACCGTTGAGGTTGTTCGAGTGGAAGTGAACGACTGGGATGAGTTTGAAATAGAGGAAGAGGAAGAGGAAGAGGGAGAGGAAGAGGAAGGGGGAGAGCACAGGATGACAGGTAAGGGTTCTCTCGCTGTTGCTTTCGGTAGTTCGATGCGAGAGGAAGTAGGGGAGAGAGGGAGGAGAGAGAGGAGGGTAGGTGAGGGTGAGAGTGCTAAGAGGGATACCAAGGAGAAGAAAGGGGGAACAGAGAGGAGAACGAGCAGGGAAAGAGGCGAGAGTAGAGAGAAGGGCAGGGGGAAGGGAAGGGGTAGGGTGAGGGAGAGAGGGAGAGAGAGCTCATCTCTGGTAATAGGCATAAAGACCTCGAAGAGACTGGGGGTTGAGGACGGAGATCTCATTAACATTCATGCTACAACACACGCTCACTCTCTCCTCACGTCATCCCACCTCTCTTCTCCTTCCGCTTCCTCCTCCCCTTATACCTCCACTTCCCCCGCTTCTTCTCATGGGGACAGCGCGCTAATTCCCTCAACCTCCCCCTCTCTGGCCCTCTCTTCTTTCCTTCGCTCGCACCCTTCTGCCCCTCTCGATATCATGACTCAACTCATACTCCCAAAGGGAGAAGAAGAGGCTCAGAAAATTCCGAGCGAAGAGAATGGGAACGTGGGAAAAGGGGAAGCATACGCAAAGGGAGACCTCAAGAGCGAAAGCGTAGATATCAAGTCTTCTTCTCCTGCTTCTTCTTCTTCTCTATCTCCCCCCTCTTCTTCCCCCTCTTCCTCCCCTTCTTCTTCGTCTGCCTCTCTTTTACCTCCTTCTCCCGTAGTGTACAATTTCGATGTTATTTACACTGGGGTATGCAGAATAGCCGGAGGGGGAGGAAGAAAAGAGAGGCGGAGAAAGGGGAGGGAGGGGCAGAGGAGAAAGAGGGAGCAGAGAAGGTAGGCCAGTGCGAGGGAAAGGGAGAGGGAAAGCGAGAGGGAGGAGAAGGAGAGAGAGAGGAGAGAGAGAGAGACTCACAAGAAGAAGACAATGAGTCCGAAGAGTGGGAGGAGGAGGAAGAAGAAAGCGATGATGAGGGAAAGGGAGAGGGAGAGGGAGAGGGAGAGGGAGAGTGCTTGGATGGGGAAGGGTTTGTATGCGTCCCACCTTCTCTTATGTGGTGGCTCAAGTTGACCCCCAACTCATACGTTTTAATTTCTAAAGCATCCAAACACAACATAGCGTCACGTATAGCAGCGCAGAACACGCACACACAGGCATACCCCCCCATACACACACATTCAAACGACCACACACACGATGAACCACAGGATCACTCTCACCCTCACTCCTCCGCCCCCTCTTCTTCTTTATCTCCCTCGTCTTCCTCTTCTTCCGCTTCTTCATCTTCTTCTCCTGTGATTCTGTACTGTTCACCTGTCTTTCCGTCTCATATCTCATTCTCCTACCCTCCTTCTTCCTCTCCTTCTCCCTCTTCCTCCTCGTCTCCTCCCTCTTCCTCTTCTTCATCTTCTTCCTCCTCTTCTTTGTCCTCTTCCTCTTCTCCATCTTCGTCTTCATCTTCCTCTTCGTCTTCTTTATCTCTTCCTCCCCTCCTCTCTCCCTCCGAGATCTCCTCGCACGTGCACTCATATTTCCTCTCTCTCCCCTCCCGGTCCTTCCTTTGCCCCTCCTCCCTCTTCCTGATTCCTATCAATGGTGTCGTTGTACCCGTAAGTATCTCTCCTTCTCCACCCTCTTCCTCTCCGCTCTCTTCCTCCAACATCCCTGTCGTATCCATCTCATCGTATACGCCCGTTCTCTCGTCCTCCTCTTCCTCCCTCTCGTCCTCCTCTTCCTCTTCTCATCCTTCCTCCTCCTCCTCTGTCTCTACTTCTCCTTCATTATCCTCCTCTTCTTCCTCTCGTGTATTAACGTGTGGCACTTTGACAACTCGAATGGGAGTGGTGGAAGAGAAGGGGAGGCGAGTGTGCTTCGTGTGCTGTCCTCCGCTCTCTCTCCCCCCTCCCTCCGACTCCTCTTTCCTTTTCTTTCACCCATCCCTACCTCTCTCTACCTCTTCCTCAGCCCTTCGCTCTTCCTCTTCTGTTCCGTCGTCCTCCTCCTCCATTGTTCTATCGTCTTCATCTCGTTCGCCCTCTTCCTCCCTCTCCTCTGTCTACTCCATCCCTCTCCTCCCTCCTTTCATTCGAATCTGCTTCATTCTCCTGCCCCTCCCTCACTTCCCCCTCCCTTTCGCCACTCCTCTTGCGCCTTTCATCGAGCCTTAGCCCCTCTCTTTCTTCTCTTCGTTCAGTGCTCCTCGGCCACTCTAACTCCAACCTCCACGCCCTCCTCTTCGGCCCCCCTTCTTCCGGAAAGACAACTACTCTCCTCCAAGTACTCTCGTATCTTGGCTTCGTCCTACCACTCCTCTTCCACCTACCGCCCTTCACCCTCCTCCTCCTCCTCCTCCTCCTCCTCCTGTTCCTTCTCCCCTTCGTCATCCCCCTCCCCCTTCTCTTCATTTGGCGTTGGCTGCTCCGTCCTCTTCGTCCCCTGCCGTTCTCTCTCTTTCTTCTGTCTCCCTCTCCACCCTTCTCCGCCTCCTCCGCTTCGTCTTCTGCCTCGCTGCCTCTCGTTCCCCTTGTCTCATAGCTTTCGATTCCCTCGACTTCCTCCTCCCCTGTCCCTCCTCGTCCGATGAGCAAGCAGACCCCCTTTCAGTCTCTTCTCCACCTCCCTCCACTTTCTCCTCTCTCCGTTCCGAGGCCCTCGCTCAGTCATTTTTCCAATCTGTATATGACCTACAAAACAATCCTTCCTCTCTCACTAGAGACCTTTTCTCTGCCTTGCAATCAGCCGTCTCCAACCCCTCCTCCTCCCCTCTCGCTCCCTTCTCTCCTCCCTCCGCTATATCTCCCTCCTCTTCGGTGACCTCCCCTTCTTTCAATCCTTCTTCTCCCCCCTCCTCCTCCTCCTCCTCCTCCCCTTCCTCTGCTTCTCCTTCCCCCTCTCCTTCTACAAATTCATTCGACATTTCCTCTTTTGTCAAAGTTATATATCCCGGAAGTAATCCTTCTCCCCCCTCCTCTTCCTCTTCCTCTTCCTCCTCCTCTTCATCTTCTCCGTTCTCCTACTTTTCCTCCTCCTCTTCTGCTTGTCCATCATTGACGCCCCCCTGCCTTTCCCTCAGTCCCTCGTTTCGTCCCGATCTATCTCCCCCCAGAGTGTCTATCCTGGCAACGTCTTCTTCCGTATCCTCTCTCCATCCGAGAATCGCCAACCTCCTCTCTTCCTTCCATTCAATCCCATCTCTTTCTTTGGAAAGGAGAACTTCCGCCGTATCTTCCTCCCTCGCCCTCTCCCTATCTTCCCACCCTGTTCTCTCCCACTCTCTACCCATCCACTTCCCCTCTCTCCGCTCTGAGGCCCCTCGTCCCCCCACCTCTTCACTAGCTTCGCTTTCCTCTTCATCCACCTCGCTTCATTCGTCTCTTCCTTCCTTCTCCCTCACTCATCCCGTCCCTCTCCCCTCCGTCTCCTTCTCCTCCGCTCTCTCTTCTCTTCAACACGTCATCCATTCCTCTCGCCCCACCTATTCTCCCTCCCCTCCCCCTCATCCTCCTCGTCCTCCTCATCCTCTTCCCCTCCGCTTCTTCCTCCTCGACCTCCTCCTTCTCACCTTCTTCCTCCCCCTCTCTGCTCCTTCCTTCATGGCTCTACTCCCTTATCTCCTCATCCACATACCCTCTCTTCCCGATAATCAACTCCATCGCTTCTCAAATTGAAAGAGACACACTCTCCTTCACCCTCCGCTATCATCCTTCATTCTCCTCTTCTTCTTCCTCATCCTTCTCTTCCTCCTCCTCTCTCCCCCCTCCGTCCTCCCTTTCGCTAGTATCTCCCCGACTTGCAGAGCGCTTGAGTATGAAGACAGAAGGGTACTCTCTTGCCGACATCAACACGCTGTCGAGAAGAATATCTTCTTTCTTTCCGGGGGAAAGACTCGTACAGGACTACTTGAGGGCTTGTACTCATACTCAGAGGCAACCACTCTCACTAGGTACCCGCCAACACGCTTCTTCTTCTCTTTCTCCGCCCTCTCTCCCTTCTCTTTCCCTTTCCCCTTCTCCTTCCCCTTCTCCTTCCCCTGCTTCGTCCTCCTCTTGTCCATTTCCTCTCGTTTCTTTCTCGTCTACTCGTCGATCTCTTCGCTCTTTCGTCCCCTCATCCCAGCAGTCTCTCTCCTCCTCCTCCGCTCCGTCCTCCTCCTCCTCCTCCTCTTCTTCCCCTCGGTGGTCAGAGATAGGTGGACTGTCGGACGTGAAGCGTACGATTATCGAGACTCTAGAGCTTCCTTCCAAATTTTCCCGCCTCTTCTCCTCGATTCCCCTGAAACCCAGAAGTGGCATCCTACTCTACGGCCCTCCCGGTTGTGGAAAGACTTACGTGGCATCAGCGATCGGGAGGAGGTGTGGAGTGACGGTGGTGTCCGTGAAGGGCCCTGAGCTCCTCAACAAATATATTGGTGCGTCGGAACAAGCGGTGAGGGATCTTTTCGCCAAGGCTGCATCCGCTGCCCCTTGTGTCGTACTCTTCGATGAGTTCGACTCGATTGCTCCTAAGAGAGGAGGAGAATCTACCGGAGTGACTGATCGAGTCGTCAATCAACTCCTCTGTCAACTCGACGGAGTAGAAGGTAGAAATGGAGTATACGTCATAGCCACTTCTTCTCGTCCCGATCTCATCGATCCTGCACTACTCAGACCAGGGAGACTTGATAAGGCTCTGTACTGCCCACTCCCCTCCACCGTTAGGGAAAGAGCCGATATACTTAGAGCCAAGTGTAGACTCCTTTCCCTGCCTCCCCGCCCCGCGGGAATCGAAATAGAAGAGGGGGAGGAGGAGGAGAATGAAGCGAGCTCCAAGGAGGGAGGGAAATTGACTCAGAGGCTATCGCTGAAGCGGTGACCGATGAGCTGGACTTGGACGAATATGAGGAAGAGGATGCTGAGGCAGAGAGGTCGGAGCGCGGGATCGTGGCGGGAAGCGGTGGAGTGGGGGGTGAGAAGAAGAAAAAGAAAAAACAGTCGTCTGCTCCCCTTCGCCTTGCAGATGACGTTGACCTCTGGTCCCTCGCTTCCAAGTGCAAACACTTCACCTCTGCGGACATCGCCGCGCTTGTATCTAGCGCACACATGATTGCTGTCAACGAGGCTACACAAAACACCAACGAAAGATACGAGAGGGAGGAGGAGGAGAGGAAGAAGAGTGGGCAGGCCACGGATGACTCTGCCACTTCGCTCCCCTCTTTCCCTGATGCAGATGATGTAGTTGTCGAAAAGAAACACTTCGAAGCTGCACTCGAGGACACCTCCCTCTCTCTGACGGAAAAGGACAGAAACAAGTTCAGTCGCATCTACGAGAAGTTCATCTCAACGAGAGGAGACGATAGCCAGGCCGAAGGAAAACACCAAAGAGTGGCGCTCAAGTAACGTAACGCTCTCTCATTCTTTCCTCTGCTGCTTTTCCTGCGCTCCAACCCCCTCCGCCCCGCTGCTTTCCTCCTTTTCTCCTTCCCATTTCCTTCCTCTTATCTTACTGATTACTCTCCAGCGCCTTGAGGGCACCTTTCGCCCCCTCACTCTTTCCTTTCTATTTGTGCTCTTCTACATTTTTCTACATCTATGCGTCTTAACATATTTATTCATATTGACATAGGATTTGTATCTCGCGGTTTTTTACATTTGGTATTCATAGTAGTATCAGTTGTTTATGCGTTTTTGTATAGATTATTTTGTTCTTTTTTTGATTCTTTTTCTGATGCCAAACGAATTTTTATTTACTCCTCTTCATGCCGGGCCAAACACATACAATTTGTACAATTTGAGCAAGGGGAGTGTGGCGATAAGGCCATCTTTATCCCTGCTTATTCATACTTATATTATTCATATTATATATACTGCTCTTCAATAAACCATCTCAAAACTTGCTGTAATCACTACCCTATAAACCCAAGATAAACAACGCAAGTAATGTACACTGCACATAAAATTCTGCATATGACCATACTCGTCAACTTTCTCTAGTGTTTCTTCCGTGTCTGCAGTAATAATTTCGTCCCGCATTTTTCTTTTTCTTTCTATTTTACAAGAAAAATCATAATCCTCCTCAATCAGCAAGGTTTGATTTTAATAATTCTTGAAGTAGAGTTTTGTTCGCAACATGATCTACTGACCCTGTCTTTTCGAATATTTTGCGGATATATATTATCCTAGTGTTGTTTGTATTGAGTTGCCTGTGCGTCAAGATTGAGTTTGTTTGTGTTGATGTAGCTCTGGTTTATATCTATAGCTAAATGTTTTCGCTAAGCGACTTTGCATTCTCTTCTTTGTCGTACATACTCTAATTTTATTGTAACAACACATCCACATGATCTTTATTTCTGTTACTTTACGTCTACTAGTGCTTCCGAGGTTTTGAGTCCTTTTCTAGTGAGTAAATGACGACCTTGGTTAGATCCCCCGAGTCTTCGCACGCGCAACCCACTCCAGCCGATAAACTCGAATGGGATAATGGTCAGACACAGGCCCAGGGAACTTTGAAGGACTCTGGAGTGGAACACGTGTCTTTACTAGTCCCCCGTCCTCTGCATCTGCGTTTGGACATCCTCCCATTCGTGTGTATTTACTTGATTGTGTTATACATACACTTGTCGGCAGAAGTGGACAGCGTTGTCCATTTGAGTTCTCTTATTGCTTTGCCATGCTTGGCTGCTTGTCACTTGATCCTCCTTCTCTTTTCATATTGGTCATGTTGGTTCCGTGTCATTGTGAAGTTTGACCAGCTTCCCTTCGAGTCTCTCGCAGAGTGCATGGAGGACGCTGCTTACATTAGCAAACTGAAAGAAAGCGACGGAGAAGTGGCGACTGACTTGAAGGGACGACTGGTGCGTATCCACGTGATCCCCCTTGAGAACAGTGGAGTGGAAGAGATTGCAGACGTGCTGGTGGACAAGGGAAGTGACCTCTTCTCCCCCACAGTGTACTTCATCCACCAACACACCCGCTTTCTTCTTCAGAGAGTGGCCGATAACACCCCCCTATCCCCCTCCTCCTTTTCCTCCTCTGCCGCTGCGTCCAAGAAGTCTGACAGTCCATCACCTCTCTGGCACTTCTCTCCCCTTTCTTTCCCCGACCGCTACCCCCTTGCTAAGTACTGCTCCCCTTCCCCCGTATCCCTCTCCTCCGCCCCCACTCTTCTGCGTCACTTCGGCCGCAACGAATTTCACTTCACCCCTCCCTCATTCTCGGAGTTGTTTGTGGAGCACGCGATGGCCCCATTCTTCATTTTCCAAGTGTTCTGTGTGCTGTTGTGGTGCCTCGATGAGTATTGGTACTACTCCCTCTTCACCCTCTTTATGCTCGTAGCTTTCGAGTCGACCGTCGTCTTCCGCCGTATCAAACAGGTCAACGATTTGCTCAACATGCGTCCTAAGCCCACTCCTACGTTCGTTGCGAGGGGAGGAAAGTGGGTCGCTGTTCCCTCGTCTGCTCTCGTGCCTGGGGATGTGATCATTGTTCAATCCACGGACGCCGAAGTAGAGAACGAGGCAGAGTACTTCTCCGCTGTCGATGCTGTCGTCGCTCAGACTGAACGCAAGCGGGAGAGGGAGAAGCGATTGGCGGAAGAGGAGCGCAACGAGAGCAAGCGCGCGTTCTTCACTCGCAATAACATGCCTCTTCCTCCCTCTCTCGTGCCTCCTGAGAGGAGAATTCCTAGCTCAGTAGACGGAGTAGTATGTCCCTGCGACTGTGTGCTGGTGTGTGGTTCTGCCATTGTCGACGAAGGAATGCTCACCGGAGAGAGTGTCCCGCAGATGAAGGAAGGGCTGGACGAGGAGGACGAGGGGAGAGGAAGAGACAACTGGATTTATTCAACGGAGACAAGAAGCATGCGCTGTATGGAGGCACAAGGTTGATCACCTGTTCACCCCCCGTTTCCTCCCACCCTTCTCTCGCCTCCCTCCCGCCCCTCCCTGCATCATCCTCGGGCGCAGTGGCAGTGGTTGTGAGATCTGGGTTCGGTACTTACCAGGGTAGACTCATGAGAACCATCATGAACGCTCAGTCTAACAGCTCAATCAACAACAAGGAGGCGCTGCTCTTTATCTTCCTCCTCTTCCTCTCGTCCCTATTCTCTGCCTACAACGTCATGGTAGCTGGACTTGCCGACCCCAACCGCTCTCGCTACAAGCTCCTGCTGAACTGTATCATGATCGTCACCTCTGTCGTTCCCCCCGAGCTCCCCATGGAACTATCACTTGCCGTAAATAACTCCCTCCTCGCACTCGCGAAGGAGAGAGTGTTCTGCTCTGAGCCTTTCCGTATTCCCCCTGCTGGGTCAGTTGATGTTTGTTGCTTCGACAAGACTGGAACTCTGACTGCTGATGAGTTCGATGTGATTGGAGTTCACTTGGGAGCGAACGGGGAGGAGGAGCAGCACGCGAAGGGACAAGAAAAGGGAGAGAAGGAAGCACATGTAGAGAAGACAATGTCCGCAAGTGATTTGCGCGCGAGGATGGAGGCGGAGGAGAAGGTGGAGTGCGAGAAGGAGGAGGAGAAGGATAAGTTGTTCGCGTTAGCTCTCGCGAAGAGACTAGAGGGAATGAAAGGAGGAGCACTTGGGAAGGAGAAGGTGAAGGTGAGGGAGGAGCTGGAGAGAGCCAAGAAGGACGGAGAGGAAAGAAGGAAGGCGAGAGAAGAGAGAATCTCAATTTGTGTGGGTCTCAACGTCACCCCTCCCTCTCTCCTCCCCCTTCCTTCCATCCTTCTTGGTTCATGCCACGAACTGGCACCCGTGGTTGACTCATTTGGAGTAACGGATGTTGTGGGAGACGCAAGTGAAAAGGAGGCTATGAAAGTAAATCACTTCGTCTTCGCTCCCCTTGCCTCAGCTAAAAATAAGCTCACTCTCTCCTCCCTCCCTTCTTCATCTTCCTCTTCTTCTTCTTCATCTTCGTCTCCGGCCAAGTGTTCCCTAGACGGTTCTCGAGTTCAGAGTGACAAGTGGGGTGTGCGTGTGAAGATTTTACAGAGAAACGGTTTCTCTTCTCAGAAGAAGAGAATGTCTGTTGTTGTTCAAGTGAATCCTACCAAACCTCTTTCTTTTTACTCCTCTCTCTCCCCCTCCTCTTCCTCTTCTTCCCCTGCCGTGCTCTCCTCCTCCTCCCCTTCCATTGCCTCTTCTTTCGACCTCCCCTCCTCTTCCCCTTCCGTTGCTTCTTCATTTGACCTCCCTTCCCAGTCTCTCTCTCCTCTTCCCTCCTCTTTCCCCTCCTCTGCCTCTCTCTCTTCCCACTCCCCCGTTACTGCCCTTTTCTCTCCTTCTTCCTTCTCTTCATCTGCTTCTTCATCCGCCTCTTCCTCTTCCTCTTCCTCTTCCTCTTCCTCTCTCTTTGTGTTCTGCAAAGGAGCGCCTGAGTCCCTACTTCCCCTTCTGCTTCCTTCATCCGTTCCTTCGTCGTATCACGCCACTCACACGTCTCTCGCCAAGAACGGATGCAGAGTCCTCGCTCTTGCGTTCAAACCTCTGTCTTCCGCTTCTTCCTCTTCTTCCTCTTCCTCCTCCTCCTCCTTCTCCCGCATTCCCGTAGAGGAGACTGACCGAGACTTGATCTTCCTGGGTTTCCTCTGTCTCTCTTCGCCCGTTAAGAAGGGGACAAGGGAGACACTGAAGGAGATGACCGAGGCCGGACTAAGAGTCATCATGATTACCGGGGACCACATCCTCACTGCCCTTCATGTTGCCAAGGACTTGGGAATCACCAGCAAGAAACACGCCCTCTTAGTTGTCGATGAAGAAGAGGGGAAGAAAGAGGGGAAGAAGGAGAGAAAGGGAGAGGAAAATGGAGCAAACCATGAGGAGGAAGAGGAGGAGGAGAAGGAAGGAGGAGGGATGGAGGGAAGAAGAAGAAGCAAGTGGTGGGTGCCAGGTGGGTTGATGAGGACGGAAATACCATCTGCTCACTTGAGGACACCCTCTCTGCCCCTCGCTCCTCTTCCTCCTCTTCTTCCTCCGCATCTCCCTCCTCTTCTTCCCCCGTCCGCTCGCCTCTTTCCCTCGCCCTCGACTACGAGCTCTGCATTGGAGGTAACGCTTTGGAGTACCTTTCTTCTTTTATCGACTCAGACACTTCTTCTTCCTCCGCTTCCCCCTCCTCTCCTTCCTTCTCCTCCCTCTCTTCGTTCAATGCATCCGAACTGATCCGCCTGGGCCGTGTGTTTGCACGAACTCTCCCGTCTCAAAAAGAAAGCATCATTCGTACGCTGAAGAAGAAGGGTCTAGTCACTTTGATGTGCGGAGACGGAACGAACGACGTGGGGGCGTTAAGGCAAGCAGACGTAGGAGTAGCTTTGCTTTCGAACGAAGTCACTGCGGAGGAGTTGGAGGATAAGCGGAAGAAGAGGAGGGTGAGGGAGGAGGAGGAGAAGAAGAAGCGCGAGATGCGTCTCAACCCAGCACAGGCTGAAGCGGAGGCTAAGAAGAGGAGCGCTATGAGCGAGAGAGAGAAACAGTTGGAGGCGTGGAGGGAGAAGATGAAGGATCTAGAGCAGGACGAACAAGAAGTTACTGCTAGACTCGGAGACGCATCGATCGCAGCCCCCTTCACCGCGAAGGTTCCGTCGATATCATCCACAGCGAGCATCATTCGCCAAGGCAGATGCACCCTCGTTACCACGCACCAGATGTTCCAAATTCTGGCTCTGAACTGTCTCATTTCTTCTTATTCTATGGGGGCACTCTACCTAGAAGGAGTCAGGATGAGCGACGCTCAGATCACCGTCTCCTCTCTCCTCTCTGCCATATACTTCTTTACTCTCTCTCGCGCCAAGCCCATCGACAGACTCAGCAGGGAGAAGCCCCACGCTAAGGTTTTCAACCCCTTCTTAATCTCTACTGTTGTCCTCCAAATCATCATCCACCTCTCCGTTCTCATTTACTCGTACTCCCTCGCCAAGCTCCACTCCACCGCCGAGGAAATCGCCATCATGGCTAGCGAAAAGTCCTTTTTCGACGAGGAGTCCTCTGACTCCTCCGCTTCTCCCTCCGACTCCGCAGACCTTTCGGCCTCCGCTTCCGCTACCTCCTCTAAGTTCAACCCTACTCTTCTGAACTCGGTGGTGTACCTCGTCTCTTCTGCTATGACAATCGCAACCTTCCTTGCTAACTACCGTGGAAGACCCTTCATGGAGTCTTTGAGAGAGAACAAGGTCCTCTACCGCACTCTCCTCTTCGGACTCTGTGGACTGGCAGCCCTTGCCTTCGAGGTCTTCCCAGAGGTTAACGAGTACCTCCAGCTCACCCCTCTTCCCCCAGCTGTGAAGCCTACCATCACTTTCCTTATCTTCTTTGACGTTGCCGCCACCTACATTCTGTCTAGGGTCTTGCACTGGGTCTTCGCTCCCCAATTGCCTAAGTTCGACTAGAATTGGCAATAATGGACTAAAACGAACTGAAAATGACACACACACAACTTTAAACGAGAAGTTGCATGTTATTGTGCGTTTCCGTTTGCTTCTACATGTTTCCATTTGCTTCTCCACGTTTCTTGGGTGTGCGTAGCTTTATTCAGTTTGATTTTCGCGTTCTCTTTCCTTTTTTGTGTTCCTTTTTTGTTTTCCTTTTTCTTTTTGCTTTTACCTCTTATTTATTGATAATCATTGCATATTCTTAGGGACCACGCGTCTTCATGTTCATACGTTTACCAACACGTATTATTCAATATCCAATACATAAAATATTATACGTGATATGCATCGTAAAGTTCGCCAAATATGTATGCATCACATATGCATTATTGCTCCTCTACTTCGCTCCAGAATCTCTGAAAGTAGGTTTTTCTACGATAGCAATCAGGTCCCTAATTCTTTCCTGACTCCTGAATAAAAAATCAAAAAATCAAATTCCCTCTGTTCCTTACTTTCGTTTTGTTCGCTTTCCCTTTTTTTTTCGCTTCTTTCTCTTTTCTCTTTCTTTTCCTTCCTTTAATTTCCTCCCTCTTTTCAGCGAGGAAGATAACGAGGTTTCATGTTTGCGTTCAGAATAGAATTAGTACGAGTCACTGAACTACTGTTCTCGTCTATTGTTCTAAAAGAGCTATTTTCTTTATTTTCTTGTAATATCAGTGTATATCCTTATATAACCAAGACAGAGCTAGTGACTCTCATGCTCGAGATAGAGCGAATGCTCGGTCACAGAGAGAACCTTTCACCTCAAGCAAAAAGCAAAAATAAAAAAATGAAGGAAAAGAAAGTGAGTGAGAACTTGTCCTAAATCATAGAATCAAAGGAATTCGCAGTGCGTAGTTGGAGAAGGGAGAAAAGTTAGGTTTATGAAAACCATGCAGACACAGACCCAGTTGGAGTGCATGCATAATACTGCTTAATATAGCGTGATACTCATCACTACAAAGCGCACACAGAAAAGAAACAACATTAATTAGGGTCAATAGGGAAAACGACGGGAGGGGGAAGGGTAAGGCAGAAACATCCAGAACAGACTCCATTGAAGGACCACCGATCTGAGATAATAACTAAGATAGATACTATAAGTACGTATATTAAACAACCGACACGCACACAACCATCATATACATATATAAACTCTAAGGTTTACACGATATACGCTCTACCTCTGTATCAAGGAGAAACCATCGTGTGGACTACACAAAGCAGGAGAAGTGACACTGTCGATCGGACCTACGGATCTACGGCATTTTACTGCTAGGACCAAGATAGTTTCAATTTCACACAAAATAAAAGAACCGAGAAAAAACGAGAAAAAAGAGAAAAAACTACACACGGATACGGTGGAAAACTAACAGCGGATATACATGGGAAACACTAACAGAAAACACTCACACAGAACAACTAACACGGGAAAACTAACTAATCTACCGAGGAATAAAGAGCGATATTCAATTATTAATAAGATCACATTGAATAAGCAACACAAAACATAAAAGCATATAGACACAAGCACAAAATAAAAGAAAAGCAAGACTGGCCAGCAGCTGCTGAAATGATAAGCTCTAACATTGTATGAGTCGACATTGCGGAGATATTCAAGCTATAAATGAGTTCAAGAACGAGGAAACCCATATGATGATACGGTAAGGCTACAGTGAGGATAGATTCACATCTGGCGAAAAAAAAAAACAAAAAAAAAGAAAGGTAGCGAAGAGGGAGCAAATGAAAGGGGGAAGAAAATAGAAGGGGGAATAGAAGGGGAAAGCGGGGAGATAGACAAGAGAGGCGCAGCAGGAGGTCCACGCAAAGGGAAAGAGAAGGGCTGATATCAAGGAGTATCATCCAGCATTAGCTAGCAAACGAAGGGCACGAATAGAGCAAAAATGAATGATTCAAATCTTAGCGTGGGATCTATGTACATTCAGGTCATCATTGCTTTAGTAGGTATGAAAAACAAAAATAAAAAGGAAAGGGAAAAGGAAAATAAAAATAAAAAGGAGAATCGAGAGCAAGAGTACCTCCACAACCTCAGTTGGGTTCTTACAAAGACGCACGACCACCCACATCAGGGTTTGAGGCCCTGGAATGGAACGAGAGAGGGGACAAAAGAGGATGGTACGATCAGAAATATGCAAACAAATAAGAACGGGAAAGAAACAGATGGAGGAGTAAACCAGGTGGGAATAGAGACAAGGAACAACTAAACAAGTAGCGAAGGGGAAGAGGGTTCTGAGGAGAAGAGGTTGCGGGAATAAGACGCTCATGGATGGAACGAAGAGAGAACAAGAAAGGGAAGGCAACGATCGGGAGGAAAGCGAAAGGAAAGCGAAAGGAAAGAGCAGGAGAGAGGTATAGAGAGGGAAAAGAAAACACGCCGTCATATGAAACTAAACACGGACTATGCTACGCGACCAAGGCGAGGGTTAATGTGGAAGGACAGAGGAAAAAAAAAGAAAAGAGGTGAGGAGAGAACTCAAGACTTGCGGTCCACTTAAGCAGTGTATAAATCGTCGGAGAACCTTCCCAGGGACGCTTTCTTGTTGTTGAGTCTCGATGCCTCTAAGTCCACCTCTGGGTCTATTTGATCAACAAACACGTCGATCCTGTTCGGAGAAGAAAGAGAGGGCTCGGGAGCAGCAGATGCAGCGAGGGGGGCGTCCTTGTTATACTTGTCTTTGTGGACATTGAGCTTGCTTTTGAGGTTGGCCTTCTTCTGCTCGATCTTCTGCATGAACCTGTTGTACGCATTGATGATGTCCTTCCTGCTCATAACCCCTCTCACCACCCCTCGCTTCACAGTTACGACCCTGTTCATCCCTAGCTTTTGGAACATGTCGAACGCCCTGAAGAGTGGGGTCTTCTCGTCCAGCTGCATCGGGTTGAAGTCAACATAATCTGAGAGGTCAAGGGAGAGCCCATCGACTGCGAGTCCTCCCTTCTTCTTCGCCATGGAAGGCTGGGGAGGGAGGGAGGAGTCGTCTGAGGGAACGAACAATACGGGGGTTTCCCTCATAGATGCCAGCGCAACACTCGCTGTCTCAGATTCCATTGCTTGAAGAATGTCAAGGCGGGTGATGACTCCAACAAGTCGGGGAGAGGAGGAGGACGATACGACGGGGAGTGAGGAGATCCCCTTCCTCCTCGCTTCCTTCACGATACGAAGGACCGATCTCACTGTCTCTCCGTTCACGGTGAGGCAGAGGAGGGAAGAAGACATCGCATGGCGGACGAGGAGGGAGGAGGGGAACGAGATCTTGGGGTTCAGGAAAGGGTAATCGTATATCTGAACGTACGCCTCGGTGATGGTTTTGGAGGACACGAAATCTCCCATGAGCTTCCCCATTGCCGCAGCCACCATGATCGGACACATAAATACGATAGCTCCAGTCATCTCGTAAACGATGACCACCAAACACACAGTCATCCTCGTTGCCCCAGCGAGCACTCCGATCGCTCCAGCTGCCGCGTATACTCCTGAAGAGATGCATTCCTGCGTGTCGGGACAGAAAGAGAAGACAACAGCGTTGGGGTATGTGTGGTGCCACAGACGAAGTCCGATACCCAGGATACGTCCCAAAGGAGCCCCTATCATCATGCAAGGCACCATCATCCCTCCGGGGATAGGGAGGCCGAACGAAAGACAGAGCATGATAAACGACGTTCCGGAGAGGTAGAAAAGCATGAGAACGATGCGGATGATCTCCTTGTGGTCGTTCGTACACAGATTCCAGATGTCCAGGTTGTCTTGCGTACAGTCTGTGAAGAGGATGCCCAGAGCATCAGGCATGCTGGCAGAAGATTCGAGGAAGGGGAAGCGCAGGGAGCAGCAGATGAGGGCTATTGAAACAACCCACAGAACGCTCTTCCAGCGGTAGTCCATGTGCTTGTATCTCCATCTCGTGAGTTTTTCGTTGACAAGGATAAACAGTCCTCCGATGACTCCTCCCACTGCGCCGATAGCGGCGTAGCTGACCAGCTCAACCACTCCCCAGATACGGGGGTGGGAGGAGGAGACGAAGGCGGAGATCGCTCCACTTTGCGTGGGATTCAGCAACTGGATGGTGAGAGAGGCGATGACTGCGCAAATGATTCCTCTCCAGAGGATGCGGAGGTTGAAAAGCTCCCGATCTCCTCGATAACATAGATCGCTCCTCCCACTGGAGCTCCGAACGCTGCGCTGATTCCAGCAGCCACGGCGGCGCACTCAATTTCATATTTCTTATATCTCGACTGCTTGTAAGTCTTGAAGAGACGGGAGCAGATGTTGGCATAGCAGCAGGAGATGTGGAGGAAGACCTCCTCTCTTCCAACCATGATTCCAGAGCCGACGGAGAAAGCAAGGGCGACGGTCTTGATCACAAGAGTCCACCCACCCAATAGCTTGGTGATGATAACGTTGTTCAATACAGTCTTAATCTCTGGAAGTCCACTGCCCCCAGCGTACTTAGAGAAGGAGCAGACGAGGAGGGAGGCACAAAGAGCAAATAACATCCCAAAGCTGATGTAGATGAAGAAGGCGGCGGCAGTGCCCATGCTGTTGTGAGGCTGCCAAGCGCAAGTAACAGAAGCATTGAGGTCGTTGAGAATGTATGGGGGACAGCAAACATCCACGGGCAACCACCAGTTGTCGTTGCAGATTCCCACTTTGAGTGAGTCCAGCCATGGTCCGACCGAGAGAATGAAAGCGACGGTGGCTCCAGTGAGTAGTGATAACAGTATCGACAAGATCCACCCCTCGCACATGCGGTACGCCGTCCTTATTCCTCTGCTAGTGCAGAAAGCATGGCTCAATGTGTAGTTCCAAAACAACTTACGGAGCCTGTATGTCTCCAGATCACGCATACTACGGAAGATAAGGGAGGGAGAGGGGAGGGAGAGGGAAAGATAATGGAGGGAGAAAAGGGGACATAGAGGAGACAAAGAGAGGACAAAGAGGAAGGAGTTGAGGGAGGAAAGAGAAAAGAAAAAGAGACAGCATGGAGAAAATGAGGAGAGCGGAGAGAGGGAGAGGTAGGCCAGATGGGAGAAACAGGGAGATAAAGGTAAAGATGGAGGGGGAAAGGTAAGGGAGAGAAGGGAGAGAAGGGAGAGAAGGGAGAGAAGGGAGAGAAGGGAGAGAGGGAGAGAGGGGAAGCAAGGAAGGGGGAGAAAGAGTCAGGGAGTGTAAAAAACCAGTAAGACGACGATTAGATTGTTCGATTGTGTGAGTGAGAAGCATACAAAATATGAACGAAACCGAAGTGTTTGGCAACAATGTTAATAGAATAGAACAAAAAAAAAAAAAAAAGAGGAGGGGAAGGGGTACAGACGTAAAGGGAGGAAAGTAAAAAGGAAAAAAGAAGAAAGGAAAAGGGGGTAGACAAGCTGGAGATAATGAAGGGAAGTGGGAGAGGGCAGAGGGGAGAGGGCAGAGGGGAGAGAGAAGAGTGCAGAGGGAGAGAGGGGGAAAGAAAACGAGCGAGGAGAAGAGGGTAGATAGTATGAATTTTCGAATGAGAAAGGGAGCAAGAGAGAATAAAGCCTCTTGATACAAGGAGAGTCAGCTTGTTCTTACCCATCGAAAGTCAAAAACTCATCGGTGTAGTCATCTCCGAGCTGATGGGGAGGCCAGACGGAAACGGAGGGGAGATAGAGGGAGGAACCAAGGGGAAGGAGAATGGAGAATGGAGAATGGAGAAGCGAAGGGAAAGGGGAACGGGATACGAAAGGATGACATATGAAAGAAGTGAAATCAAATGAGAATGAGGGAAATAAATGAACGGCGAAGAAGGGGGAGGGGGGAAGATAAAGGGGGGAAAAGAAGGAGGAAAAGGAGAGTGGAAGAAGGAGGAGAGAAAGGGGGGAGCGCAAGAGGGAGAGAGAGGAACAAGGTGAAAAAGTAAATAAAATTTTCGAAGAGAACGAGAAAACAGATCAAAGAAAAAAGAATAAAAGAGGACGGAACCAGAGAAGAGAGAGCAAGAGTTTTGGTGTTAGACAACGCGAAGACGCTGACGAGAAATGTGTGCCTCAAACACGGGTGTGAATAGGAAAGCATATGCATGCACATCATGACACGAGGCGATGCATGGCGACACGTGGCGATGCGTGTATGTGCGTATGTGTTGATGTGAATGTGCATGTGTATATGCATGTGCATGCGAACATGAGTATGTATACATGTTACGTAGTGACTGTTGCTTACGTCTGATTCTTCCTTGAAGCTGGCACTGCAGTCTCTCAGTAGTTCAATTTCCTCTCTGTTGAAATTCTCTTCATTCACATGCGTTTCTCTGTACACACTAGGGTGCATCGATTGCAGAGATTGTGATAGCTAAGCACAAAAAGAATAACCGGCGTGCCAAATTAACACGCCGAAACATGCGCGGGGATGTGGGGAAGTGAGGGTGAGGAAGAGAAACAGAAAGTGAAAAAATAGGCATATGTTAGTACGAAAAAAAAATGAAAATAGATATAGGAATAGAAGCAGCATAGGAAAAGGAACACAGCTGGATGTATACAGAGCTACGAATGTTGATGGATATTATAAGGAGTATATATGCGTGGTATGTCTGCAGTCGTGGTGAGAGACTACCTCCATGTCTTCGTGTGCGTCCGAGGAGTCAAGAGTGATATCCATCGCCTCCATCTGCCTCTTTACGTCTCTGCGCATAAACTTGTTGTGCAGGCTGTTTAAGGACTGGGGGGATAGAAGGTCTCCGTCGACCGTCGAAAGAACACGGCCTACTGCCGGAGTCGCCGTTATGGTTTCTTCGTCAGAGAGAGGGTATATACAGTCTTAGACTCTACGTCCACGGGGGAGGGGGAAGTGAGCTGAACCATTGCGAGAATCAGAAAATGTTAGATCAGCAACTGTATGGTGTTCCACATTTCCTGTTACCTCATGCCCAGAAACATCCTGCGCTGCAGGTTGGGACAGAGGAGAATCTTTCGGGGAGTCGATCCAGTATTATTCATTGAGGCTGCTGCCAAAAATGTGGTGCTGGAAAGCTTTCCTGTGGGTAGGGATCATACAGAAGAACATGTTTGATTGGAAGTGAGAAAAATAGTTATGAAAAGAAAAACGGAGTACGCAAATAAACACGATAATCAGATGGGTTCATACGTACGGTGTTATATTTTAGCCTTTGTGGTGTACGAGTTTGAATATATAAACTCATAAAATTCATGCACGCAATATAAAATATGCAAAATAACATACTATTTAGGAATACAATTCAAAGTAAAACTCCCTCCAAGCACACATATTATGCATGACGTAATATCAATAGCTCCGAATGCAAGAAATATAATGGAGTGTTTTTTTTTCCTTCGTATAAATATTGTCTGTTCAAAAAGGAAATGTTTGTGGGAAGCTCTTCCACACATTCAATTTAGAGAAGATGACGTCACAAGTAACTCTTGTGTTTAATGCATATGCATGTGTTAATCAGTGAAATAATATTATTTCGGGGCAGTTGTTCACGTTTTATTGTAAAAATCTAATTCAAAAGCTTATGTATTTCCTCCTCATCGTTTTGTAACTTTAGTGCGTCCTAGATATTTCCTCGTAATGTAAGCTGTACGCAAACTAATTCTCGTATAAGAAAAATAGAAAAGATGGAGAAGAATCACTTGATAAACTGTTTGAACATATATCTCATTTAAACCAGTCCAACTCCGTACAACAAAAATGTTATCATCCATACATTTTTATTGGGGTTTTTCCATTCTGTTGCTGTTGTAATAGATTTTTTGGGAGTGAACAAGTATCTGTGCACGTATCAGATTCAAGGAGAAAGGGGAAAACAACAGCGTGTTGCGACTTGAAGCACCACTGAATCTATACTATATTTTCACAGCATATAATAATAGATGTATGTTTCCTGTATAAAGTGTTTTAAATCAAATGTAGTTGCAGCATCGTGCCGTGATTGTGTTAAACATTCGTGCTTCCTTTCTAAGTTTTTTTCCCTCCATCCTCTGTTTTTGTTTGAAATCTGATGCGTTTTTCTGAGTCAATTTGTTAGCATACGCATATTGCATCTTTTTGTGAAGAATGTATGGTCGTGAATAATATTCTAAAAAGCCGTGTCTGTTTTTGTTCTTGTATAGTTGGAATATTTCCTACATACGTTGAATTGCATCAAGCTAATCGTTATTACATGCGTCCCACGCACATACCTTTCTTATCGAATATTGGATTGATATTCACACATGCATGAAATTGTATGGTATTTAGGCATAGATATATATCTTTATGTTATGTGTCAAGAGTATTTTACTTATTTTGCTAGCGTATACTCTGTTTTTGTATATGGCAAGATTGGTTTGTGTGCTATGGCTACGAAATTGCAGTTCGGTTACTTTTCGATTAGAGAAACTGTTCATTCTACTGTACGTCATATATACAATCGATGCAATATGTTTGAGACGGCTAATGGAATATATTTCTCCTATGCATGTATTGGATTGTATTTATTTAGTCGTCTGTTTCAACTTTAGATTATCAGCGCAATACAATGAGTGACCCACCACCATCTGGAGCGGTTCACCAACGGCCCTATGGGGAGAGGAATGCAGGTGCGTTTCACAGAGTAGATAAATGAATGTCAGATATGCGCCTATAGCCATTGTTGTAAATTTTCAATCGTTTGTCTTTACGGAGTTAACTCACTGATTGGGGTTTCTTTTAGCTCCGTAGATTTTTATTTCTGGTCTGATAGCACCTCTTTTTTTCTTAGAGAGGAGTGTAGCTTTGGTTAGATAATGTTTCCTTTAACGATTCGTATAGTTCATGAATATTCACTCGTGATTCGTTTAATATGTATAGTCTGTGTTTAATGCGGTTTTGTATTTCATGTTTTTCTACTGTTATAATGTAACACAGATGGAAATAATGGAAATAGGAATGGAGCAAATTCGCCTTCCGCTGCGTCATCTCCTACCGCATCTGCATCTCCTATAGCTCAGGAGAAGAACACACAGTCCTCTGGTTTAAGTCTGAACGCTCGTGACTACATTGAGAGGATCAAGGATGTGTATGTGAAGGACCACCCTCAGATCTACAACCAATTCCTCTCTGTCATGCGAGACCTCCGCAACACCCGCGGAAAGGACGCCAAGCACGACGCTGCATCAAACAAGGAGACTACTAAAGACGTGTCTATGCGTGTGCGTCTGCTGTTCGCGAGCCGTCCGTCTCTCGTGTTAGGTTTTAACCAGTTCTTGTCGAACGAGTTTAAAATGAAATTGAGTCAGGAAGAAGTGAACATGTCAATCGAAGGTACCCCCATCCCCCGCGAGATGATCGACCCTTCTGCCCCTCCCCCCTCTCCCCTCAGCTGTCTTCAAGCAGGGTGCGATCGTAGAGTACCTGCACTCGAAGAACCTCGTATTTTCCCAGCAGGAGAAACCCTCCACGTCCTCTCCCTCCTCCTCCCCCTCCAACTCCTCCTCATCCTCTTCTTCAACCTCTTCCCCCTCCTCTTCCCCCAGTGAGAAGGAGAAAGAAAAGCGCGGGAATAAGAAGTCAGAGTCATCGAATGGAGCGAAGGAAAAGGCAGAGAGGCTGTTGGAGAAGGGGTTATCGGAGATGAAGGGAGGGAAGAAGGGGCGTAAGCAGGAAAAGAAGGAAAGGGAGGAGGAAGGCGAGGAGGTGCAACTGGGTAAATGGAGGAGAGAGCACCGCGTGTTGAGTCTAGCGAGGAGGGCAGGTGAGCTGCATGTGATGAGGAGGAGAGAGAATGAGAGCTATGAGGCGTGGAGAGAGAGAGTGGAGACAGAGAAGGATACGCTCTCGCTTCCTCCATCCTCCTCATTTCGATCTCCGCAGACAGAGATGGAGGAAGAGGAATACACTGCTGCAACAGCCTACTTGGCGACAGTGCGGCAAGTGTATGGAGAGGACTCAGAAGTATATCACGCGCTGATCTGTCTCTTGACTGAGATGGCGGGGTGTGCAGCGGAGGAGGAAGAAGATGAGAGGGAGCGAAATGCTATGCGGGACGACAATAGCCAAGGCAAGAGCTCTGCCCACGATCCTTACGGTGAACGCAAGATCCTATCGGTAGAGAACCCCTTTGACTACTGCCAGGGGGAGTGGGGCAGATTGATCGGGAAGAGCGCCGGATCATTCGAGGGTGATAGTGGCCCAGGTGAATCACATCCTAAGAGAACGACCCGATCTCATCCACGAGTTCAGAGTCTTCCTCTGCCCCCAGCAACCGATCTTCTCACAACCTATAACTGCTCCGACTCCCTCGCCCACTGCGTCCTTTCCCTCGTCTTCCTCCGCGGTTGCCTCTTCGTCATCATCCTCTTCCTCCTCTGCCAGCTCTTCATCTCCCTACTCCTCGGCTGCACTGTCATCCCCATCCTCAAATACTCCTCCATACCTTAACTTCTCTCAGGTGGGTGCCCCTTTGTTTCAAAACGGATTCCCTGAACAGTCGTGTGATACAGATGTAGATGGAGACGGAAGGGGGTTCCGTACGACTCATGAGTGACGGTACCTCGGTCGTCTCGTTTCCCCTGGGCTCAGAGAAGACCCTTGCCCACCTCGACCGCATCAAGACGAGCATCCCTCAGGGTCACTGGGTCCAGTTCCTCAAGTGCCTTGCTCTATTCTCAGACGGAATCATCACCCGCCCTGAGCTGGTCGGTATGGTTTGCGACATCCTCGATAAGTTCCCTAAGGAGCTGAGGGAGAAGTTCAAGGCCTGCATTGACTACGAGGAGCAAGAGGAAAACAGATTGCTAGCATCGAAGCACAGGAACTTTTATTCATTCATGGCTATCATGGACTTCAACCATTGCAAGTCAGCCTCTCCCTCCTATAAAAAGCTACCCGAGATGATTCCGCTTCCCCCCTGCTCGAACAAAACCAAGATCGGTATACAAGTGTTGAACTCGACAGTAATTTCAATCCCTTCTGGGTCGGAGGACTTCTCCTTCAAGCTTCTCAGGAAGAACAGCTACGAAGAAAACCTCTTCCGCTGCGAAGACGAGCGCTACGAAGTGGACATGTTGATCGAGACCAACGTGTCGACCATCAAGGTCTTAGAGGCAGTGCAAAAGAGAGTCCAGTGCCTCCCCCCTTCCTCGCTCGCCAGGTTCGCATGGGATCAGACCTCTTCAACGCAGTTCACATGCGCAACATCTGCCGAATCTACGGGACGGACAAGGGGAAGGAGGTGGTTGCTCTGTTGAGAAAGTATCCCTACGCGTGTGTCTCCATCGTGTTGGAAAGATTGAAGGAGAAGGACAGCGAGTGGCGTAGGGCTAGGCTCGAGATGCGTATGCCGTGGAGGAAAGTCTATGAACAGAACTATCACCGCTCTCTCGACCACCGCTCCTTCTACTTCAAGCAAGAAGATCAACGACGCAGGCATTCCAAATTCCTTCTCCAGGAGCTCAAGGACCTCCACTCCGCCCTCTTCCCCTCTATCGTTCTGTCCGCAACTCCCTCCACTGATCTTGATACAATCAGAGGCATCACCCAGAACCAGCAGGCTGTTTCCCATACTGTCACTGTTCCCGTGAGGCCCAACCCCCGCGTTCTCCCGGATGGAAGTGACTCCGTCCTCCCTCCTCTCCCAGACGTGATCTCCTACGTATCTGCGGTACCCCCTCCTCCTCCCACTTCCCCTATCGCGGTCGCTACCTTCCCCTCGGCCCCTGAACTAGCTGCATCGACTGTGCGTCCCCCCTTTTACTCATACCCCATCCGCTTCTCCTTCGCCGACCAACACATCCACCGGTACGTTGTCCACGTGATGTTTCTCGTTGCCAAGCACCTGGTCCCCTCCTCCGACATCCCCTTCATGGCGTCTCTCGTCTACTCCTTCCTCCTCCCCTTCTTCAACGTCGACAAGAAGATCCTTGACTTGATCTATGAGCAAGAGCTCGAGCCCCTTCTCTCCCACGCATTGGAAGCTGCGGAGGGAGGGCACGGAGACGATGATCACTTGGATGAAGAAGCTCATGAGGAAGAGGAAGAAGAGGGGCAGGGAAGAAGAAGAAGAAGAAGGGCAACAAGGGTGGGGCAAGGGGGAAAGCAAAGGCGAAGGTGAGGGAAGAGGAAGAGGGAGAAGACGATGGGATCATCAGACCTTCCCTCGGCCCCTCCGCTCCCCTCCCCTCTTCCTCAGCCTCCTCAGCTCCCTCTTCGGGGGCTCATGGAAGCCCGCACTCTACTCTCCGCCCTTTCGGCTCTCTCTCCCCCTCCTCTCTCTCACCTTCCTCGATGTCTCCATCTTCGCTCTCTCTTAATGCTCCTTCTTCCCCCATTCATTTCCCCCACACCCTCTCCCCCTCCTCTCCCTCCTCTCCCTCCTCCTTGGGCCCCTCTCTGTCGAGGGAACCCTCCAACAACATCAACCTCAACAGCAGCAGCAGCAACAACAGCAACAGCATCAACTCCAAATCCGGAAGCACAAACAGTATCAGTAGCATGGAATCCGTCAGCGCCAGCGCCCCGAACAGTACTGACAATCTCGGGGAAACCTCCTCTTCGTCCTCCCTCTCGTCCCCTTCTTCTTCTTCTTCTTCCTCCTCAGTTGTCCGTTCCTCCCCTTTCGCTACATCTCCCTCATTGATCCCCCTGGTGCCCGAAGGGTCTCCTCTGCTTCGTGTTCCTTTGCTGGAATCTCCCATATCTTCGGTGGTTGACGTTGCTATCTCTACCGCAGTGACTCCAGGAGTGATGCCCCGCGTCCACCCACTCTCCTCCACCGCCTCCGCCTTCGCTAAGTACGAGTTGGCGTGCCCTACTCGTCAACACCTCCGTCCATCAAATGTGCTCCTCGCCTCCTCCCCTTTTTATGTCCTCCTCCGTCTCTACCACCTTATCTTCGAGAGACTCCGCTATGCCTACATGCGCTGTTTCTACACAAAGACTCTCCGCATGGCCCAGAAGAGGAAGTTGCCCCCCACCCCTCAGGAGAGGTTTGCCAAGTTCATCTCTATCCTCTCGATGCAGTGCTCGAAGAAGCCCGACGCATCCAAGTTCGAAGATGAATGTAGAGTATTATTTGACTCCTCCGCGTTTACCTTCTTCACTCTCGAGAAGACTGTTGTGCAAGCAACCAAGCAGTTGCACAGCATCACCACCAGCGACTCTTACAAGTGCATCGTGTCCCTGTATAGGTGGCAGAGCGCTGAGAAGCTGAGAGTGGATGAGGAGATCAGGAATCTCTTGTCTAAGGACAATGCGGAGGAGAAGGAGAAGAACCAAGGGACTAAGGACGGGGTAGATGTGAAGGTTGAGGGCGTGAGCGTTGTGGAAGGAAGCAACGGGAAGAGGAAAAAAGTTGAGAACGGATCATATGGCACGAAGAAGGCTAAGAAGGAGGGAGAGGGGGAGAGTGCTGTGGGAGATTGCGAGGAGGATGAGAGCGTGAGGATTCGTCGCGCATTGAACCTGTCAAGTATATACGTGCAGGAGTACCGCTGGCACATCGCCCCGTACCTCGCCCAGGAGGAGGTCGGTGTGTGTGTGGAATACTTCAAAGACACTGACGAGCTCGGAATCGGAGTGGTCGAGATGCCTGTATGGACCGACGCCTCTGAGCCCGATAGGGAATGGCACTCCTTTGTCGGCAGACTGCTTCACCGGCCTTCTGTTCCCTGCATGCCTGAGTTTTCCGGTAAGAATAAGAATGGTGAAGCGAAGGCAAATGAAATGGATATAGAGGGAGGGGGAGAAACGAAGGCGGAAGAAGGAGAGGTTGTGAAGAAAGAAAAGACTCAACAGGATGATGTCAAGATAGAGGTCGAAGAGGGGCAGAAGGTCAAGAAAGAGTTTGCGTCCTCCTCCCCTTCTTCTCCCTCTCTCTCCCCGTTCCCCTCCCCCGCCTCCCCCGCTCTCTCTGTCTCTTCCTCGCCATCCACCTCCTCTTCCACTACCTCCGAAAGAAGCGGCAGCGACCACAGCCAGAGAGAGGAGGGAGAGGGCAGCAGTGCCGTGTGTTTGAGGAGGAACGTTGTGAGGGTTCTGAGGCACTGGATCTCGCTCAAGAGGGCTTTGGAGAGGGAGCATGGGGTCGAGGTTCAGCGTAGGAAGAGGAGTCGCGATCTTAGAAAGGCTGGGGCAGAGGTAGGTGGAGGAGTGGAGCAAGGGGTTGGAGAGGGAGAGGGAGTTGAGGACGATGAGGAGTGGAGAGAGAAGGTAGAGATGGAGATGGCGCTTGTGAAGGGAGTGAAAGCCGATCAACGAGGACAGCCTGTGTGGGAGGAAGCGAAGGGGGAGAAGGAAGGAGAGGTGGAGAGGGAGGGAGAAGGCATCAGAGAGGACGAGGAAGAGGAGAAGAAGGGAGAGGGAGAGGGAGAGGGAGAGGGAGAGGAACAGGGAGAGGGAGAGAGCGAGGAAAAGAAGGAGGAGAGAGAGAGAGAAGCGAAGGAGTGGGCTGCGAAGAAGAGAGCGTGGAAGAGGAGAGTGTTGAGGAGGGTATTGGGGCTAGAGAGGGAGGAGGATGTGGAAGTAAGCGAGGACGGAGACGCAGAGAAGAGGGCAGTGAAGAGTGTTTGGACATTAGGAGTGAAGGCATTGGAAGAAGAGAAGGAGGAGCTGAAGAGGGAGAAGAGCGTGTCGGAGGAGGGAGAAGGAAAGGAGGGAGTGAAAGGAGAAGAAGAAGAGAAGTTGCGTCACGTTGCACTGGTGTTGAAGGGACTCGTGTTGAGAAATGGGGTGGAGAGTAAGGTGACTATGGACTCGAGAGACCTAGCCTACATGGAAGACACGCTAGACTGGTTGCAGAGGAGAGTGCCTCTTTCTCACTTTCTATGGGCAGTGGGGGTTGTTTCGTCAGTCCCCAAGTCCTCGTCTGTGCCTCCACTTTCAATCTTCGGTTCCTCTCCCTCTTCTTCCTCATCCCCATCCGGGTCTTCTTCTCCCTCGTCCTCTACTGCCGGCTCTCCCCTTCTGCTTATGGCTCTCCTCCAATCTCTTCCTCCACTTCCCATCCCCTCTCCTCAAATGAGATGAGAGACGGGGAGGGAGAGGGAGTCAACGGGGAAGCTGCGGTAGAATCTATCCAAGTGGATGCGGAAGCAGAAGCAGAGGCTATCGCTGCCCTCGGAGCACTCGCCAGCCTCACTGAAGATATTTCGGACAGCCCGCCTCCCTCTTCGATCACGATCCAGCGTCACTCTCTCCTTCGGATTACTCCTTACCGAGTGTACCGTAGAAGAAGTGCGAAGATGGGACAATGGCTGAAGGAGAAAGCAAGGGCGTTGGGAGTGGACCTGGTGGAAGCGGAGAAGGCGTTCGACTACGCTCAGTCGGTAGTTGACGTAGACACTGCCCACCTTTTCTACTCCAGAGCTCAAATTGTTGAAATAAATGCCAAGAAAAAGGAAGAAGGAAGTGGAGGGGTGGCTGACGAAGGGGTAGGAGAGATGGAAAGGGAGGAAGAGGAAGCGGAGGAGGAGGCGAACGACATCAGGTCGAGACTCAGGTCGAGAGACATAATATCGAGAAGGAAGAAGGGAGAGGAAAACGGAAGGGGAGGTAAGGAAGATGGAGGGGATTACGATGACCAGGGAGAGGGAGAAGGAGACGCAGATGGAGAGGGGGAGGGAGAAGGCTACGGATATGGAGATGCGGAGGAAGAAGGGTACGGAATGGGGAGAGATGAGGGGTATAGGTACGGAGGGCAAGGGAAAGAGAGACATGGAGAAGACCACTACCGGTAAAGACTAGCTCTAGTCCGACTCCCTCTCCCTATCGCTCGCATTGCCTTTTCTCGATCCCCTCTACTCGTCTCTTCTACCCTCTCCTACTCCCCCTTCTAGCTTTATGTCACTCATTTCCCTTCCTCTTTTTTCCTCTCTCTTCCCGTCTCTTCTCTTTTTATCTTCTCTTGTCTTCTTTTACCTCTTCTTTTGTATCATGGCGTATGCGCATATGTTTGTCATCCGTATGTGTCTGTGTGACTCTGTTCTTTCTCTTTGATACGTGTGTTCATCTAAACTCCACCCTCTTTTGTTATCTATTTTCCCTGTTCTTATTTTACCTACTCGCTTAAACTTCTTTTCCATTTCCCTCTGTCTTCTTCTTTCCTGTCTATCCGTTTCTCTCTGTTTTCGCATCTCCTCATGCTATCTTAACATCGAACTTTTGTTCATACCATAACTTGTAAGATATTTCTCCTTCTTCGTTCATCTACTTCTGTATATACATGTTTACCTGTCTATCTCTTTGTTAAAACAAATAAGTACGCATATATGGCTTACGTATGTATGTATGTATCTCGTGTTGTTTGTTTGTTTGTTTGTTTGTTTGTTTGTTGTTTGCTTGTTTGTTTTTGGTTTGTTTATTTTTGGTCTTTGGTTTTTTTCTCGGCCGAATGGATTGGTCTTATTACTCGCTGATAATATTTAATAATAAATTCGTTTTAATTCACTGGAGCACTTTTCTCACTCTCAAATCTTCTTAAGATCAACGTGTAACTGGGTTTTGGGTTCAGGCGAGAGCTTTGCTTTAATGTTGGCCTGGAGCTCTTCATCTCCGATTGTGTGGCGCTGGAGTTAAAAACTCTTGTCCTCGTTGATATTGATGAAAATGCTGCTACTCTCTCTTCCATTGCATTTGCTTCTTTGAATGCAAACCACGTGTAAATTAAATATGCAAAACGAATCAAAATGTTTGTATGAGCATTGGCAGGGTACGTATCCAGTACGCCATTGATCAGTGGTCATTGCATATTTGAAGCAATTTAAAGAAGCTCGCACTCACGCAAAGATCTAACTTGGATTCGCTCACATACTTCATGTTAATACGTGAGTAAGCCAGGGACAGTATGATTGTTTTGATTGGAAAGGAATATGAACTCAGGCGAGGCTTGTTTATTGAAAAGAGTGACTAGTAAAACTTCTTCGTAAAAATCAACTTCCTGCGATACATTTTCTGGGGTTATTAACTAGGATGACTAAGTTACAGAGAGGCAGGAGAATAGAAAAGGAAAACACTAAAAAAACAAGAGCAAGAACGATAAGAAAAAGAATTACAAAAAAAGAACAACGAAAAAAAGCACAGCAGAAACACAACAAAACAGACAAACAAAATCAACGAACCACAAAGGGCGAACACAACAGAACAGCAAATAAAACAACTAGATACAGAAGATGAAGACCAAATGGAGCAAGTCAAGATAAAGAAATGAACTAAGCGTGTTTGGGCTACAGCCGTCAAATAGGACAACAAACAACAGTTTCACAATAATCAAACAGTGGGAGATGAAGATGTTGTAGATATTTAGGCGCAGTGCGCGACACTCTCTCGCTCTTGCATTGCAAATGCACACGTGTAAATACGCATAGGTGCGAGTGACAGGAAGAAACAGAGCTGGAGAAAGAAGATAGAAACAATACAGTATTGGATCATAAGTGCTGGGAAAGGCACTTAAAACAGGATTGTTTCGTCTTCTTCGCTGTCTTCGTCTCTTTCATAAGGCGGGACATCTCTTACTCGCATCCCCACTTCTGCTCGAGCACTTCCTCCGCCTCCCCCAGCCCCAGTCCCTGTCCCTACTCCTGCCCCCACTGCTCCCCCTGACGATCCCCTTTCTTCTGAGCGCTGTCCTTCTTCTTCTCCGCATTCCCAGTACCCTCCTCTCCTCCCTCCGTTTCCGATCGGTCTCGTCGAACTGGTCCCCCCTCATGACTTCCTGGAGGTGTCTGATTTCTCTCCTCGCACCTTCGGCATCTCCTATTGCGATCGTCCTCTCCACCCATCTGCTTTGAATCTCCAGCTCGGTATCTCTCCTCCTCCTCCTCGCATCCTCCACTGCCGCTGACAACCACTTCTTCTGTTTCTTTCCCTGCAGGACTCTTCGCGCATAGCTCATCTCCATCTCTTGCACCCCCACCACACTAGCAGTGAGAGCGTTCTCCCTGTCCTTAACGATTGCATTGAAATGCAGAGCAGAGGGGAGGTCGCAGCCTTGGGCCAACGCCACCAGCACGCGGTATCTTGACCGAGGAGATATGTTTGCCCCTTCCTCATCAGCTGACAAATCTACATCTCCATCCTCATTGCACTCTATCCTCATATTCTCAAACGCGCGCAACGTCCTCTCCTTCTCAGCCTCTCTTGCTTTGCTTTCTTGGTACTGGAATTGAGACTTTCTAATCAGCTTGTCTTTATCTACATCGCCTGTTAATGACTTTCTCCTCTCATCTTTCCCGCCTAGATCCAGGGGCTTCTGTAAGTAATCCCTCTCAAGGCGGTTTGTCAAAAAGTACGACTCTTTTGTTGTCATTCTCTGTTGTAGATTAAAAATGAGACGATGAAGTGAAGAAGGAATATTAGAATTCAGTTTTTTGTATGTCACGAGCCTTATTTAATGGATGCGCATACAAAAATATATTAGATATTCTTACTCTTGAACGAGGAGCTATGGCATGAGGATCGTAAATACTCGAAAATGAGTGTTCTCCGCTGTGTTGAAACTCTTTACGATTCTCGCCATTGCAAGTATTTCCCATGATGGATTGATATAAAGAAGTGAGTCCACTAGTTTTTGGAAAACGTGAGGAAGCGTGTAGTGTTGAGGTGGTTGGTGAGGCAAAAGCTTCTTCTTTTTCTTCAAGTCGAACTTAAAATTTGAAATGAACTAACTTAGCGCTATAGGTTACTGGCGTGCGTGGAGTTTGGCAATGCGCACTTCATTTTTCATTTCCTTGTGGAAATGGGGTTTTTTTTAAATTGCGTTTACTCTAAAGTGCGTGTGATTGAATTAATCCAGTATGTTAATCATATAGGCCGTTGGAAATTATGCATTTATTAATGAGTTTCTCTTGGTGAGGTTTTTTTAAATTTTGAACAATAGGTCTATTTTGGCGCATTTATTTTTTCGAGAAAATGTGGATGATATAATGGGAATCACGCTTAAGTGAATACGAGAACTGTATGTACTAAGCATATTGGATAGATGTGCGGTGCTTATGAAAGGAATTGTAAAATCAAATATGCGTAATTCCTTCCGAATAGGACTCCTGGACTCCTACGATGCGTATACATAATTATGAATAATTCAGAAATGTCAACATCTCTCTCTTTCTCTTCATCTTAGTTGTTTTCTCCGTAGTAGAACCAAGTATTACAATGGTAAGTGATATTAATGAGTTGCATGTATATGTATGCGGTTTCTTTAACATATTATGTGCTTGCTATTTTTTTAATTGTAAGCTAGTGTCTGATTTCGACGTTAAGAAAAAAAGTAGGATGCGGTCTTGAAGCACGATGTCCTACATTTTCGCTCCGCGTTGTGTGTGTGTTTGTGATGGAAGGAATATGGAAACAATAAGATGAGTGCATTTAAATTTCGCATGATTTTGGTTCTTAGTTCATAATTAACGGTGAATAACCTCACGAATTCTGTTCCTTTTTGCAGAGTTTGTTTGGATTTGGATCAGCTGCTGCAGATGTGCACATTGCTTTTGACAATGAGGATGCAAGATACGTGACTACCGCACAGGACGAAAATGGAGTACTTACTCCTCTCCCCTTATATACTGGAAAAGAGGCTGTTAGTGGAACTGTCTCTATCCAAGTTGCAGGAGGAAAAAGCTGGAGCACACTGGAATTAAAGTTGCATTGGTTGGACAAATCGGTGAGTAGTTCAGAATAAGCAGTCTAGAATCTTATGTTGTTTAGATTCACAGGAATATATATTGGTGGAATTGTTCAGTCGGAATGTGGAAGGATGCTGTGTATTTTTGTTCTAGTGTGTGTCTGTCTGTTTGTCTGTGTCTACGGTGTGTCTGTGTCTCTGTGAGCAATGGTAAATGAACTTCAAGCTAATGTTAGTTGGTCATCTACACGTTGATGCATATACAAATATACTCGATTTTGGGTACAATTGATGTGAATGTATATGTGTGCAGAGTACACCTACGACAAGGGTAACCCATATGAGTTCTTGGAGGCTCTTCGTGAAGTGGAGGGTCCGGGTGAGATTCAGGGAAGGAAGACGTTCGGATTCGACTTTTCATCGATCGATAAAGTCGATGAGACCTACAGCGGTAACTCAGTCAGACTCAGGTACTTCATTCGTGTCAAGATCGTGAGGCAGTACGCGTCAAACATCGTGAAATGCAGAGACTTTTCTGTGCAGAACATTGTAGCCGCACCACAGCAGAATCTCCCAATCAAGATGGAGGTGGGAATCGAGGACTGTCTCCACATCGAGTTCGAGTATCAACAGAGTAAATATACGCTGAGAGACGTGGTTATTGGAAAGGTGTACTTCCTGCTGGTAAGGATAAAGATAAAGCATATGGAGGTGGTAGTGATCAAGAGAGAGAGCATTGGCTCTGGTGCTACTGTGAGCAACGACCAGCAGACGATCGCAAAGTTCGAGATTATGGACGGAGCCCCCACAAGAGGAGAAACTATCCCTGTGAGGCTGTACCTTTCTCCCTATAAGCTCACCCCCACCATGAAGAATGTGCACCACAAGTTCTCTTGCAGGTACTATTTAAACCTGGTGCTTGTGGACGAGGAGGACAGAAGGTACTTCAAGCAGCAGGAGATCCACCTCTGGAGAAACGAGCTCACTGTCGACAGAAGAAAAAACAGGCAAGCGCCTGTCGCTGCCCCCATTGCTCCCTCTCCCCAGGCCCACTACGAAGAGGAGGAAGATGAGCAGATCGCGAAGGAGCAACCCGAGGGAGAGGAAAACGAGAACCAGAATGCTGGTACTCAGATGAAGGAGGATGGAAAGGAGAGCAAGGTGGAGGAGGAAGAGGAGGACTTCTTCACTGGAAACTAAAGACTCGGGTTTACTCTCAGTCTCACCGTTTAATGGTTTTGAATTGGTCTGTTCCCCTGTCCGCTGTTTGCATGGCACATTCTTTCGTCTTTGCCTTCTCACCTTCTCTTCTATTTCTCCAGTCGTGCGTGCTTTTCTTCTTTGCTATCTTTGTCTTGCTGCCTCAACTCCAATATGCCCCCGGCCTCTCGTTGACTGCGTATTAGCATTTCTTCTATGGTGTGTATATTTGTTAGATAGTTTGTTTTTTTCGGGTTGTCCCGCTAGTGTTCTATATAGCTTTTCTTTTTTTTGTGTACATTTACCATTTGTTTTTTTCTGATCTGTTTTCTATTTCATTAAATTTCCTTGTTGATTTTAGCATTGGTGTATTTATTTATTCCTGGTTCAGTATTTACAGTAAAAAAAAAAATGTGGCTTTTGAGTCTTGATAAAATGGTATTCGGTGTGGATGGGAAGTAAAAAAAAATGCGTTAGACGAGATTCGAACTCGCGCGGACGAATCCACCAGAACCTTAATCTGGCGCCGTAACCAACTTGGCTACCAACGCTTCATGTATATGTCTATAAATATGTGTTATATGTATGTTTCTTTACAAAACATGTATTTCATTCTGTTTTTACTAAATATATTATTATTATATATGTTAAACTTTACATGAATATGCAACTGATATAATCATTTGTTTACTCTTAAGCTCGCTGGCATCTTTTCTTGGACATCTGATCACTCATATTTCCTTTGATATTCCTAAGTGAGATGAACTCGGACTGACCTCATCTACGTTTATGTGTGTTTGTTCATATGCAACGCATCACTAAACGTATAATCTCTTTGCAAGCAAGGAATATAAGAATTTTTTCTCCGTCCAGGTAAAATTAAACGCGCTTTAGTCATAAGATAAATCTATTTTTATTTTTTTTACTGGGTTTTTTTTTTTGCTTTTCGTGGTCTTTTATTTGTGAAGGTTAGGTTTGCCTGGTATAGATAATTGAAGATTTTCTCCTTATAAGTATTTCTGAATGTTGGGCTAATGTATTGTTCTATGCATATCTATATGTTTAGGACTTCTGCTATTTGTTCTAAGTATTTCTCTACGAAGATGGATTCTATGATAGATGTTGCGAAGATCGAAAAGGCATCTCTTTTGAGCTATGATTGGAAATTGCCCAGCCTTGAGGAGCTCAAGAATGTCAGTGAGCAAGAGAACCCCTTCAATGAAGACGGCTATCGTGTTCTTTCCAGTGTGGTGAAATCTGAGTATGATACTTTGGATTACAGCGTGATTGAGTTGCAGAAGAATGGGTTAGTAGTTGCTGTTGTAAGGTGAGTGACTATCAAATACTATTTTTGCCTCTCCAAAACTGCATTTTCATCTTTGTCATGGACTTTTATAAGTGTAATTGAGTATTTTGTTTTAGCTTGGTTGTGTTGATAATGAGTTTTGTGTGTGTTTGGCTGGATGATCTTGATTGTCTGCGTGTGTGCAAATACATCTTCAGCGACCCCTTCTGCGACAACTGCTCCGCAGCGATGAACATCAACGCAGGTCACCAAGCCGATGGTCCAGTCAGTGGAACAGCTCACTTCTGTGAGCACATGTTGTTCCTGGGGACGGAGAAGTATCCCGATGACGCATCCTACAAGGCATTTCTGCAGAAGCATGGAGGAAGGGGTAATGCCTCTACCTCTGGCACCTCCACCAACTACTTCTTCGAGGTTTCCCCCCAGCACTTGTGCGATGTGTTGGACCGTTTCTCCCAGTTCTTCATCAGCCCTCTCTTCACCGCTGATGCGACTGAGAGAGAAGTGAACGCCGTGCACAACGAGTTCGCCAAGAACCTCAGCTCGGACTCTAGACGACTATACCACTTCACCAAGGCAACAGCCAACCCGTATCACCCGTACAGGTAGCACACACACTCACATCTACCCACGCATACGCCTCCATGCGTTGATAGACACACACCATTGAGTGCAATCTCTTTTCTCTCTCTTCTCGTACATCTACTCATTTCTATTTGCTTTGTGGCTGTCCTCCCCCTCGTCCCTCCCTCCTCGTTTCTCCCCCTCCTTATTTTTCGTTCTCGATGCCTATCCTTACTACTTTTCTCCCAATGTTGCTTACGTTCTCTATTTGTGTGTGTATGGGTATTCCCGCTTGTATATGTGAATGTGTATGTGTATGTCTACAATCAGTGTGTTTGGTAGTGGAAACAGTCGCACCCTGCATCCAGTATCTCATGCACGTAAGTCCATGCGTGAGTTCCACTCCAAGTACTACTCCTCCTCCAACATGCGTCTTAGTATTCTGGGGAAGGAGTCCGTCGCTGAGCTGTCACGTATAGCGTCGGTCTATTTCTCAGGCGTTCCCAACACAGGCGCTCTCTCTCCCCACCCTCTCGATAAATCCGTACCTTCCCCTTACGTCCCTATGGCATGGGACCAACTTGTTGAGCTCCAGAAAAGATTCGGTGTTTATCCCACCACTCACTACTCCAAGCTCCCTCCCTTTGCTTCGAATGAGATTGAGGCAGCAAAGGAGGGAGAGGAGAGAGGGAAAGGGAGAGGGAGAGGGAGAGCTTGCGACAAAGGGTGGTCAAAATGCAGAGAAGGGAGAATCAATCGATGAGAAGGAGAAAGGAGAGAAGGCAGAGGAGAAGAACGAGGAGACTGAAGCCGAGGCTGATGTTGTGTTTGATCCTCCTCCCCCTCCCCCTCCTCCTTCTCCTACGCTGGGTGTCTGGGGAAGATATACGAGATAGTCCCAACAGGAGATAAGCTCTCTCTCCACGTCTTCTTCGATCTCCCCGACCTCTCTTTCTCTTACAGAGACACCAACGCATCCTTCCCCTCTGCCTGTCTAGGGGATGAAGGCCCAGGGTCTCTTTTCAACATCCTCTCCAACAAGCATTGGGTCACCTCAGGTATTAGCGATTGTTGTCTGTCAAAGAACGCTATTTTCGTGAAGAATAATGCTGTTTACTCGTGGAATAGAATAGAATAGAATATTCGCAGCAAAGCTTGATTTGTTCGTAAAATCATATCGTATAAGTGTATTTCAACCTGTGGGCCCTTCCGTTCATTTCCCTTGCCTCTGTGTAAACGTGTTGTGTGTGCTCGTGCAATACATGCTTCTGTCTCTTTTAACGTATCTATATGTGTACATATCTCGTTCTCTCTCGCTGTGTATACCTCTCTTCCTCTCTTTGATATTCTCTATATCTATCCCCCCTCCCCCCAGTGTCCTCGAACGCCTCTAGTCAGCCCGGCCAAGGTTATCATGACGTAGGGGTATCGATAGCCCTCACGGCAGAAGGGTTCGAGAAGAGAGAAGAGGTTCTGTCACATGTCTTCGCTTATTGCGCTCTGCTGAGGGAAGCTTCTACTGAGAAGGTGTTGGAGGTGCTTCAAGAGAAGGCACAGGTAGCCCTCAACTCTTTCAAGTTCTACGAAAAGGGGTCTGCAAGTGGAATATGGTAGGGCGCGCTGCCGCGTACTTGTTCTTTCATCCAGATGTTATGCTGTCCTTTTTCTCTTTCTTCTCTCTCTTGTCTTCCCTCTCTTCTCTCTCTTCCCTCTCCTCCTTCTCTTACTTCTCTTTGTTTTTCTTTCTCTTTCTTATCTTGTTTTGTTTTCCTTCCTCCCCCATTTCGCATCTTCTCTTTTTCCTTGTATTTTCTTCTCTCTCTCTCTGCCTCTTCCCCCCCCTTCTCCTCTTTCCCTCCTTCCTCTCTTTCCCCCCTTCCCCCTCTTTCCCCTTCTCTCTCCCCAGTCGCCACCTGTCAAGTTCCTTGCATCGCACTCCTCCTATAGACATGTTGGCCTCTCGTACGAGGATGTTTTCATCAGTGGAAGAAACTCAGGAGCTGCTCAAGGGGCTCGTACCTGAGAAAGCAAGGGTTGACGTGATGGCGAGAGCATTTTCATCCGCTCCCTCCCACCATACGATTTCAGAGTATGACATCAAGTTCAACGTCAGAGACCTCGACATCCACCGATTCAACCAGCACTCGTCCGCTGACTACGCACGCTCTCTTGGCCTCGCCCTACCCCTCCCCAACCCATTCATCCCACAGGACTTGCGCGTCGTTCCTCTCTTTGTGACCCCCCTCTCCACTCCCCTCGCCCTTCCCTCAGGTAGGAATGCACAGCACATGTTGCTTCCGTTCGATATAACAAACCCTATGTCCCACCTCGACCCACGCCATGCCCTTTCGCTTTACGTACTCTCTCTTCTCTCTTTTACGGCTCTAATTCTCCTTTACTCTCCTTCTATTCCCCTTCTACTCCCCTTTTATTCCCCTCTTCGTGTGCCCCTCTTTTTCCTACTCAGAGGTGTCTAATTGGAGAGTGTTGAGAGATGAGTTCGTCAAAGTGACTGACGCTCCCTCCCCTCGTCCACTCCCTCTCCTTCTCCCTCAGATAGGAATGCCGCTGATGAGTGTGTGTTGTCCATCGACAAGCAATCCCTCGGGAATGCAGGCTCTACTTCTCCCTCTCCTTCTTCCTCTCCCACTTCCTCTCCCTCTCCCTCTCCCACTCCTTCTGCCTCTTCCCCTGTCTCCCCCTCCGCCTCTACCTCTGCCCCCTCCGCCGCTGTTGCGCCTCCATCTCAATCTTCCCCCTCACCACCCTCTGTCGTCATGGAGTGTAGCCAATCCGCAGACCCCGACAGTTACTACGACTATGACGTCCCCATGGTAGTAATGAAAAGTTCCTCTCTCACCGTCCTTCAAAAGCAAAACCGACGCATTCGAAAGCCTAAGAACAGCGTCAAGTCAGTGATTTACTTCGATTTGGAGAAAGTCAATGCAACCACCAACGTGGCGATCAGGCTGTTCATTGATTGCCTCTATGACAAATTGTCCGAGTCCCTCTACGCCTCCACTGTCGCAGGACACTCATTCGAAATCTCCACTTCGAGGGGATGTATCCATGTCAACGCCTCTGGTCTGGGCAACGTGGTGTCCACCCTCTACCTGAAGGTCTTGGAGGAGCTGAACCACTTCAAACCAACTCTCGATACGTTCAATGTTCACAAAGACAGGACCCTTAGAGGATACAAGTGAGTATTCATGCGGGGCTGTTCACGCTATTTATCTTTCTCTTTCCCCTTCCCTTTGCCTTCTCCCCTTCCCTTTGCCTTCTCCCTCCTTATTTTGTTTTGATATATCTCACTCTCTTGTTCCCTTTCTCTCTCTTTCTCTCCCTTTCTCTTCCTTTCTCTCCCTTTCTCTCCTTTTCCCTCCCTTCCCCTCCTCCTCCCCTTTCCTTTTCTTTTTCCTTTTCCCTCCCCTGTGCCCCTACTCAGGACTGCTAAGAGTGGAGACGCTCGTTCACATGCGTCTAGAACTGTAGGAATCACAATGAGTAGATATGGACGAAAACTTGATGACATGGAGGAGGAGGTTTCCCAGCTCTCGTATGAACAGTTCAACGACATCGTGCAGAGTACGTTGCCATCCATAATTCGCATCGCTTCGAATCATATCATGACGTCATCATCTTCTATCTTCGAATCGCCGCCCTCTACTTGAATGCTATTGCTTGATACTTGTTTTTTTCATCAGTGATATACACTACAGCACTGTGTATATGCTTTGTTGCATGAATGTTCCTCCTCTCGTGTTGTCTGCTCCTTCCTCTCCCACCTTCACTCTGCTCGATCACTGATTCATCTAACACAATCACTCACACACTCCGTCTTGTTGCGATTTTGCTCTCTTCTTTTCTCCCTTTTCCTCTTCTTCTCCCTGCTTTCCTCCTTATTTCTCCCCCTTCCTCCCCCTTCCCTTCCCTTCCCCTTCCCTTCCCCCTTCCCTTCCCCCTCAGACCTTACCAGCTCGTTTCGCCTTGACATGTTCCTTTACGGCAGCTGCCTTCCAGCGGACGCAGTTCTTTTGGGATCGAAGACAGCCTCTCTACTAGGGTAAACCAAAGTTCTTCCCTCACACACTCCTTTCCCCCTCCCTCTCTTCTCTTCTCTTCCTCGGTTCTTTTCCTCGGTTCTTCTCTTGGTTTCCCTGTTCTTTTATACCTGCCTCCCATTTTCCTTTTCTTTTATACCTGTCTCCCATTTTCCTGTCGCCTTCACTTTCCTGTTGCTTTGATTTTCCCTTTCTTCCGCCTGTCTCCTTTCCCTCTCTTCTTCTTGTCTTTGACCTCCCTTTCTCATCGGCTGCCTCTCCTCGTCGTGATTGAGTTCCTCTTCTCAACCCTTTGCAACCTCTAACGCCCGCTGTACATTGTCTCCATCATTCTGCATATACATTATGAATACACCTATACTCGTCTCCTAGGCTCCCTCTCGATGACGTGGTTGTCTCCCCCCTGTCCTACCTATGTCCCGACCCTTCCTCTTTCCACTCTTCTCTCAGCTTCGACCTCCCCACTTCTCCCTCCTCCTCCACTTCGTCTTCTTCCTCTTCCTTGCCTTCCTCCGCCCCCTCAGTTCCTCTCTCTTCTCTCAAATTGAGTGAGGATCTGAAAGATCGTTGGACCGTTCTCTTGCGTCCCTCTTCCTCTTCCTCTTCCTCTTCCTCTTCCTCTTCCTCTTCCTCTTCCTCTTCCTCTTCCCCTTCCTCCCCCGTGGACTCTGATTTGATTTCCTCTTTCTTGAGCCGTCCCTCTCCCGATAGCTGGGGTCTAAACGTAGGAGGGAGGGAGAGGAGGGAAAGGAAGTCCCCACCGACCGGTCTGAACTCCTTCTCTCCAACGGAGTCACCGTCCCTCTCTACCCCCCACCCCGACCCCACCCACGCGAACAGGTATAACTCCACTCTCGCCTCTATATCTCCCTTTCTCTCCCTTGATGTTCCTGTGTTTATACCTCCCTTTCTCTCCCTTTATGTTCCTGTGTTTTACCCCATTTCCTTCTCTCTTCCTCGACCCTATGTCTTCCTTTATCTACCTCTACATCGTTCTATACCTCTCCCTATCCAACCGCCTAGAACACCCATCATCCCAGGCTTGAATCTTTTTCTCCCTCTCTTACCGCTCTCTTTTTTGTCCTCTACTCGCTTTCTTTCATACTTCAACTCAAATTGTTTACCTTTCTTCTCTGCTTCCCTTCCCTTTCCCTTTCCCTTTCCCTCTCCCTCTCCCTTTCCCTCTCTCCCTCCCTTCCTTCCACAGTGCCTCGGTCGTTGAATTTCAGTTCAATGAGTTCGGTCCTAAGTTCGAAGTGGGAGTTTTCCTCCTCGATCTTGCACTCAAAAGCAAAGTCTTCTACGAGGTAACATACACGTACACATTCACATATACATACACATATACATAGACATAGAGATAGACACATACATACATGCATACGTACGCGGACCCGCACTGTATATAGCCTTTCCCTTCTTCTTACCCCCTCCCCCTTTGATTTCCCATTTTTCCGCCCTTTATTTGTGTGCTGCTCGTCATAGCTCCGCACCCAGCAGCAGTTGGGATACGTTGTGTCGTGCAGTGTGGGGCTGTGCAAAGAGACGTCCTACTCGATCAGAATCACAGTCATGTCCACCAACTATGAGTAAGACTCTCTCTCTCCCGCACTTCACGCTGCATGCAACCAATTATCCCCGTACCGACACAGCGCTATTGCGATGGATATTCTGCGCATGTGTTTCCATTATGCGCATTTTCTGCTATGCATTATTTACATCTGATGCATCTATCGCGTGTATATCGACATCTACACTCGTCCCTCTCTTGGTTCCTAATTCACTTCCCTTTACCTACCCCTTTACCGCCCTTTACCCGCCTTATCGTCCGCTCTTTGCCCGCCCTATCTCCCGCTCTTTCTCCAGTGCTGCGTACATATCTGACCGTATCTTTGACTTCGTGGTGCAGAAGGCCGGGGCCTTACTCACTGACGAAGCCATCAACGCGGTAAGAACATAATCTATACTCAACATCTTTGTCTGCTGTTGACTCATATCGTTGCCTTCGCTTCTTTCTTCCCTCCTTCCCTCCTTTCCTTCCTCCCTTCCCTCTTTGCCTCTCTCACCCACTTCTTGTCTTTGTTTCTCCGCTCCTCCCCCCCCCTTACTCTTACCCTTACCTTTACCTTTACCCTTACCCCTTCCTTGTGTCTTCGTCCCTAGTCCCGTCGGGCTTTGTTGGACTCTCTCGGTGAGTGTTGATGCTTCCTCGCATGGCCGTCAGCTCTGGTCTCTCATCTCTTCTGGAAAATACAACAAAATCAACGCTATCTTCGAATACAAGAGAGCCATCGAAGAAGTGCGTTTCCACTTAACTCCCCATCATGATTGTGTTCATTTGTTCATTCTCGTCCGCTTCCCTTAGCTCCTGCTCTCTGTCCCGCTACCCTTTCCTGTTTGAATACGGTTTCTAATCCCTCTTATCCTTCTATGCCTGTGTTTGTGTCTGTGTCTCTGTCTCTGTCTCTGTCTGTGTCTGTGTCTGTGTCTGTGTCTGTGTCTGTGTCTGTGTGAATCATCTTGTTCCTTCTCTGTTTTTTCTTTGAACATGCCTAATTTCTTCATCTTCTGTGCCCCCTCTCATTTTGCCTTCTCCTACTCCCTCGCCTTCCTCTGGCCTCTCTGCTGCGTTTCAGATCGACGGAGACTTCGTGCGTGGTTTGTTCGACAAGTACATGGACCCCTCTAGCGGTGACTCCCGCATTCTAGCTTCCCTTGTATTCGCAGATAAGCACAAAGAGGCATTCCCCCAGGAAGCATCTGGGGCCTTGTCTTCGTTCCCCTCTGTGACTGTGTCTTATATCTACGATCCCTACGTCCTGAGGGACAGCCTTGAGCCGATGCGAAGACCTCTCTGAGAGAGACTCCCTCACCCTCACCCCTGCTGGGACCTCTGACGTCGAGGACCAGCTAGAGAAGAAGACTGAGTAGCTCAGTTGTGGCTCAGTAGTAGTCCACTAATCTTAAGACAATTCTTTCTCCGCAGAATAGTTTTCATATTAAGAGTATTAGCTTCTTTGCTTTGTTTTTTTTTCTTTTCTTTTCTTTTCTTTTTTTCTCTTCGTTTTTTTTTTCTCTCTGTTTTTTTTTTCCTTGTTTTTTTTTTTTGTCTCTTTCCTATCGGCGCTTACCTGTCTGTCAATCTGTTATGTGTGTATCTTCTCTCTTTTTAAATGTATGTGTTTTTTTTCCGTTAAATGATGCGTATTTCTGTTGAAATATATTGTTGTGTATGTTGCATACACGCAAAGATGATTTTTTCTATCGAATATATGTTAAATTTCTATACTGAGCGCTCCCTCTTTAATTTTCAAAGCGTGTGAGGCAGGGTATATCTCAGTGTTTTTTTCGTTTGTGCAACTGAATTCGAATAAAACTCTTCTTTTCTGTCAAGGAGCTCTACCCTACATTATTGAGTCACGAATCGGCCAATGTGTTCGCACTAGCATTTATGTATTGAGGAAATATGATGGTCGCGAGGATATGAGAAAGTGTATTACCGTAGTATCAGCGCGCGAGTCCGCAAGAAGGCAGAGTGCGCGTGAGCTGGGTTGAGAGTGCTCGCAATCTTGTATGAAAAAATGCATCTAGTTTGTACGCAACAACACAACGTATATATACATATTCATGTGTGTTGCGTTGCAAGACAGATGAGACTACGTAGTCTACAGTATTTGGAAAAGATATTTTAATAATATCATGCAGAAGGAACTATGAAGAAATGAAACAAAAGCAACGGGTCAGAAAAAAACAACTAAGAATGTGTACAATGATGCACCAATGCTCGATGTAAAAGACGAAAACAAAAGAAAATAAAAGGGATAAAAGAAAAGATAAAAGAAAAGACAAGAAAATAAAATAAATATAATGGAAGGAGGCAGAAGTTAAACGCGAAGGCAATGCAAGGGCAGATGCACGTTGTGTGTGTATGCGCATCTGCTCAGTCTATACGTATGACAGAGGAAGACGAGGGACGAAGGATCATTCAGAAAACAACATACAAGGAGAGTCGCAAGAGGCAAAAGAAGAGGGGGAAGGAGAGGGGAGCATGAGAAAGCAGCGATTGGGGTAGATAGAAGAAGGAAAAAGGTAGAGACAATATGGATCGGAAGGGAAAGATTGTCTTAGTTTAGTTCCTCTTTCCCTTCTTTCCACGTCCAGCCGCAGTCTGCTTGATGTTGTTGTCCTGAGGAGCGGAGTCAGAAGAAGAGGAAGAGGAAGAGGAAGAGAAGTGGGGGTGGAGGCAGCAGAGGGGGAGTGCAGAGCAGTTCCGGAAGAAATGAAGTCGTCGAGTACTTTGTTGTTGACGGTGACGTCGGAGGCCGCGATGTCGTGGGACACGGGGACGGAGAAGGTGAGGTTGATTCGGACAAGGAGCATGGTGAGCAGAAGGAGAATGAAGATAGGGGAAACCAAGAACAAAGGCTCTCTCAGCAGGTGTCTGGAAGGGAATTTGTAAGAAACTAAGAAGTTCTGCTGGTGGGCAGCGACGACGTTGCTCTTCTTGAGGACGAGGACGACTCTTCCAGTCGTGTCGAGGTAAGTCACTCTAGTGTCCCATGATGCAGCGTCGATGTCAAAGGGAGTAGACCACTCAACGTCGTACACTCCCTCAGGAAGGATGACGCGCACGGTGAGGTCGTCGACGCAGACAGAGGGGAACATAGAGCCCAAGGAAATGTTGAGGACATAGTTCTCTCCAGAGGGGTCTGCCTTGTTGACGAAGACGAAGTCAGAGGAAGGGACGTTGTACCCGATCTCCAGGTCAGCCCTCCACCCTCCGAACATGGGGTATCTAGGTTCAACATTCATCAATAGACGATCCTTGAATGGGCGTACGTTGCTCGTGGAGATGTTTCCGATAACGTCTCTGTAGTAGATGTCGCGGGCGTTGCGGGGGAGGATGGCGGGGATAGAGCGGAACGAAGCGAGACCCTTCTTGGAGGCATCGTTAGAGTACTGGTAGTCAGCGCGGGAGAAAGATCCCTTCAGCGCAGCACCCGTGTGCTCGAGGAGGTAAAGCTCAGTGACGGCGACGTTTCCCCAATTAGACAGCTCGATCTCCTTCTCGAGAGTGCGCATAGTGGCGAAGGGGGAGTTGTTGGCGAAGTGGATCGTTACCTTGTCTCCCTCAGTCCAACCGCTGACTTCATCCGACACTGATACGGATGCCTTGCTTCCCTGAGTCTTCACGAGACGGCGGGGGAGAGCAGACACAATCTGGGAAGAAGCGAGGACAAAGGACGTGGATTGCTGAGAGACGGGGTGGGGAGTGTAAATGGTGGCGTAGTCCTGGTACAGCACCAACTGGTCCTCGCCCTGCTCAATCTTCGCGGGGAGGGCAGGTTGGGTGTGGGTGTAGGCGATGTAGATCAAAACAGAAGTCATCTCTGAGGGCTTCAATCCGTTCTCCAATGTCATCTCGAACACAGTCTTGTTCGCATTCTCTCCCTCTAGGCTCACCTGCTTGGTCCACAGGCTCTTTCCAGTGGCACTTGTAGCCTGCACAATAGCCAAGTTCGAGGTCTTCTTCTCGGGGATAGCAATCATGATGTTCTCAAGGAGAGAATCTCCAGTGTTCTTCAGGGCGACTCTCAGCTCCTGCTGCTCAATGTGGCTTCTGAGGTCCACAGTCCTCTCCACAGTCAAGAAACGAGCCCCGGGGTGAACGGAAGCAGATGGGTGGGCAAATACGCAAGATGCGACGACTACGCATAATACGATTGCCAAGAAAAGAGTTCTAAAGACAGCGCTCATTTTAAAAGTACAGACAACGGGTTGATCTAGCGTACTTTTCTTCTACAAAAAAACTGTGTTGCAAGCAGTGAGTATTTGCAAACCAAAATCCTGCTGAGTGGATAAACGAAATGGATTCAAACTACTTGTGTATAAAGTAGAAAGTTCACTTCAGCTGTGTAGAAGTTAACTTTGTTTATAGAGTAAAGACGAGAGTTGTAGTGCACACACACCCATAACGTATTGATACGTATTCAAGATTAGAACCAGAAATTCAAAAGCATGTGTATAAAAATGGATATATCTAGTATGATCATTTAAAAATAAATACGATGAAATTAGTATAATTAATAAACAGTGTCTTGTTCTCGTTGTAAGATACATTTTCTTATTCGCAATACAAGAGGAGAATGAAAATGAAGGGCAATAGAAAAATCTGTTGGAAAAATGAAAAAATCCCATCTTTTCCATAGTCAAAAGGAGGCGGTAAAACGATAATAACTCTACAACTAGGGTATAATTATGAGTCAGGAGTTTTGTTCTGCTATAGAATCTTTAAATAATTTATACTGCCTTCTCCCCATATATTCAGAGGATGCTGCAGGGCGTATAGATACAGGCTTTAGAGGAGTCCCTAATCAAGCTGCATATTTGAGTATCCAACAGAGAAATCAAGATCTGATTTTAACAGTAGTTGTAGAAAATTGGGAAATCATTGATATTGATGAAAATAAAGGTGATTTGTATGCAGAAAATAGAGGCTCTGACATATTTGATCTAAAATTGAATAGAAATGTCGTGCCAAAGTACACTACTTTGTCGAATCATCTATGGCAATGTAGTTTAAATGAGCAAGCAGTAGATGAACATGTAGGTGAATATCTATATTAATTGTTGTAATTGACTGTTTTGTGTTTTATATAGCATACATTCTGCATTTTTGAATAGTAAATAATGCGTCGGATTGTTATTTTCTACGTGTTGACGCGCGCAGAAAGAACGAGTGGGAATGTCTGCCTTATCTACTGCTCAATTCATTCCATTTCTCAAGACTGCGCTGGTTGGGAATCTGCATACATCTACCAATGCTAAGGGAAGAAAATCGAATGGTGGAAGTAAGCGTGAAGTGGCAGAAGAGAGTCGCACGAGCGTATCGTGCTACGGAGTGATTTCGAACGATGGTAGAGTAATCTCCCTCCGTGTCATGTACTATATTTCAGGAGCGAATGTAAGTGTATGAGTGTCGAGTTGCTCACAATTGTTTCCGAGATATTTCATATTAGGGGCGCTGACACTAACGTAGACTGTATTTTGTGAGTAGCTTTTGGTTTGTTTCATTCATTTGTCCAGAGTGCACGTGAATACCCTGTTCGTTTCGTATGTTTCGTACTAATCGGTGTGTTTGTATGGTGTGGATCGAAATGTTTTCTTTTACTTATCCTAGATTTTTTTGGAGGGGTCATTTTCTGTTGGTTTGATAACACAGAAAAATGATGTGATTGGTTTTTCGAGGCTAGCGCAAAAGAGAAAGGGTATAGATGATGAGACAAAGGATGACGCAGAAGTAGAAGAAATAGAGGAGGAGGAAGAAGAAGCAAGAGATCTGGAGAAGTATATACAAGCGGTCAAGTCGTACGTCCAGATGAGTATGGTGAACAAACTCTGTGACTACGAATATGTGACATTTATATGTCTCTACGATCAGAAGAAGAACGGCAGCAGCGCATACTCGTCTACGTCCTCCATGTCCTCCTTCTCCTCATCCGCCTCCTCCTCATCCGCCTCCTCCTCCTCATCCACCTCCTCCTCGTCCTCTTCTGCTTCTTCTTCTCTTCCATCTCCTCCACCCTCCGGTCTCTCAATGTTATCTCCTGAGTCAATTCAATCGGAGATGCAGCGCTTAGTGAGTCTAGTGAACGCTCAGCAGAAAAGAATCCACCAATTAGAAAGAGATCTTGTGGGGCAGGGGCAGTCTCTCCTCCGCCTCGACTTCTCTCCGCCCCGGAGTCCTCAGGGCGTCCTACCTCCTCCTCCCCCACTGGCTCTGAGACTTCAAGCAATGCGAATAGGTCTGATTCAGACAGTGGCTCTGCTGCTGCCCAGAAGAAGAACAAACGAAAGGTATGTGTTCTCCTTCCTTTTAGAAGTCCTCGATCGCACGCACCCATCACCATTTCTCCCTCGCAACACCACTGCCTAAGTGTGTGTGTTGTGTGCTATGTGCGTAGTGCATGTCCATGTCTGTATGTGTGTGTGTGTGTATGTGTGTGTGTATGTGTACGTGTATTGTATTGTATTCTTGAGTCAATCATAAGTGTGTGTTGATTTGGAACGAATAGATCGTGGCCTGTACGTTGACTTCTAGCTGGTATTGGGTCCTGCATTATGCATGCAGCAGCTGTTAACTGAACGCCTCTGTCAGTCAGCATGCGATCGGAAACTAGCACGAAGAGATGATGAAGAGTGTGCGGGGCACTTTTCATTAGGATTCAGTGTTCTTCATCCTCTACGTCATTTTTTCCAATGCTTTTAGGATTGTTTACCTGCTCAATATATAGGGGCAGTAGCATTCATTATCCGTCGTCCCTAGCTAGTAGTTTTCATACAGATCAGTTCTGTTCTATCCATTTCACGACACCTGAATTAACGAACGCAAAGGGGGATGTAGACTTGTGTACTCGTATGACCATTGTGGAAACGTCTGTCTAATCGGTGTTCGAATCACTGTCTTTATATGTGTCTCTGTATGATTCTCCTCTTCTTCCGCTTTCCTTCCCTTCTCATGCATCCTTTCCTTCTATTCTGCCCCCACCTCTTCCCCCACCCCCCTTTCTGTTTTATCCGACCCATTCCTTCTACCCTTCTCTCCCTTCGTCATCGCTTTGTTTAGATTCATGTTCCTCTGAAAGACGAGGTATCCGTGGTCTTGGGAGCGAAGAGGAAGAAGCCCATGGGGTTCCAATTGAAGTAACGGTGAACTAAGCGACGTGAGGGGAAAGGGGTGGCTAGCGGGATGAGGAAGGTCCAGGCGGGAAAAGGACGACCATGTGGGAAAAGGAAAATAAACAAAAGCAATAAAAAAGATACTTGCACCTAAATTAACTACTATGAAATGCTAAAATCTTATACTTGTAAACTCGTCAGGGGAGATGAAAAAGAATTCGGGAAGTAAACTTTGATTTGACTGTTCATTCAAGCAGAGAGCTTGTGCGATAGAAGGATATTGATCCAAAAAAAGAAGAAAAGATGGAAATAAACCGAGAAACAAGAAAAGAAAATTAACAATTGATTGTTTTATTACTGCATGTGGGTTGACGTACTAAGTTTAGCGCAGAAGCATACTTAAAGAAAACAAAAACTACACCTAAGAAAAGAACTACGAGCACACAAGAAAGTACGACTGCCGGGTTGAATAAATAAAGTGGAAGGAGCAAGAGAGGAGGAAAAGAGTAAGAAGAGAGGAGGAACTCGGGAAAAGAGGGAGAAGGCGAAGGAAGAGCGCGGAAGAAGAGGAAAGGAGAAGGAGGAGGAGGGAAGAAGAGGGAAGAAGAAGGAAGAGGATGGAAGAGGAGAAAAGAAAAGGAAAGAAAAGAACAGAAAAGGAAAGAAGAGGAGAGGAAAGAAGAGGAGAGGAAAGAAGAGGAGAGGATACGAGAGAACTGTGATACAAGAAGTGATGAAATGAGATGAAGTAGGGAGGGAAAGGAGCAGAGCCAACCAAGGAAAGGGAAGCGAGCAAACGAAGGGGAGAGACGAGAAAGGCGAGAGAGATACGTTTCCCTCCCCCCTTCTCTCTCTCCACACCTGTTTCCTCAGACTCCCTCCTTCGCTGGTTCCCCCCTTTCTTTCTCTCCTTCCTTCTGCCCTCCACCCTCTTCCCATCCACACATCTGTAAGTACCGCATTCTCCTCCTTTTCCCTTGACTTTGCTCTTTTCCATCCTTTTCTTCTCCATTCCCCTCCTGCCTCCCTTGCCTCTCCCACTCGCCCCCCTCACGCCCCTCCCCCTCCCCTTCCTTTCCCCTTTTCCCCCTTTCTTTCGCCTTTCCTTTTCCCCTTCTCCCTCTTCCCAGAACACACTCCCCCTCTTAATCCTTGAACTTGCGAGAGCGGATGAGGGTGGTATGCAAACCGTGTGTCTCTCCACCATATCCTCCCTGCGTCTTCCCCTTGTACTCCTGCACCTGCGACCTCCTCTTTTTCTGCGCAGTCTCGTGCTTCATACGATAAGTTACACGAGGAGTCTTTCTGTCGTGTCTCCTTCCTCGGACAAGTCCCTTGTTCTTCATGATCTTCTTTCCGATCTCTCTTCTCTCCTCATCATCCACGAAGTCGGAGAATGCGCTTACAGTCTTCTCCTTCACCGTCTTCTTCTTCTCCTGCTTCTCCTTCTGTTTCTTCTCCAGTACGTCATACATAGCGGCAGCACTGGCATTATCATCCTCCTCATCCTCCTCAGCCTCCTCTCCCACACCGAAGTCACTCTGGGTCTGCTCTTGCTCCGCCTCGACCTCTGCGTAGCTCCTTTTGGCTCCTGCGTTAACCTTCTTGAGAATCTCAGCATTCTTCTTCTTCTGGGACTCAGTCTTCTCGTCCTTCGAGTCAGAAAAGTCGATAGCAGATCCCTTTCCATTCAGTCTGAGTTTCTCTTGGAGCATTCCCTTCGTTTCGATCAAGTCCAAGTACATGTCCTCCTCCTTCTGCTGCCTGCGGAGATCCTCAGCGTCAGGAGCTGTCTTCGAGAACTTCGAAGAGGTCGACTTGGCAAAGTCCTCGAACCCACCGATTGAGCAGAAGTCTCATTGCAGCCTCCTCGTCGTCGTCTTCCTCCTCTCTCGCGGCCTTCTTCGCCCTCTTTGCCTTCTTGCTCTTCTTTCCACTGAGCTTCTCATCTGCTCCCTCTAGCACACGCAGCATCTGTCTCATAGTCGCTCTCAACCTCAACAGCCTCTTCCTGCTCGTCCTGCTCCTCCTCTACCGCACTAGCCTTGACCTCCTTTACCTTCTCCACCAGCTCCCTGACCTTCTCCGACTTACTCAGCAACTCATTAAGCTGAACGAGCTTCTTGACAACGGGATGGTTCTTAGCCTCCTTCCCTTCAGCGCGCAGCATCAAGTAGAACGTGATAGAAGAGCAGTATGTAAGCAGAAGGTGCTTCTGGCACTCCCAGAACAGAACCTCTTCCTTGTCATCCGCCCCCTCCAACTCCACCAGCTTGGGCTTCACCACTGATTCGAACGTAACCATCTTGTTCTCGAACTCTCCCATCAACTCTAGCAACTCAGGAGAATCCGAAAGAACCCTCTTAACTTTCTCCTCGACAGTCACGTCAAGGGTGTCCTTCCCTTCTTCGTCTTTCCACCTTCAGACTTCTTTGCCTTCGTCTTCTTCGCTTTCTTCGTCGCCTGCTGCAGCAAAAGGGCGTAGTTGTCATCCAACTCTGCCTCCAGAGTAGCAGCTTGTTCTTTCTGCAACCGTTTAGCTTCCGTCTCCTCGAGCCTAGCGTTCTCATCATCGTCACTATCTATTTCAAAGTCCTCCGTGTCTGCACTATAATATACATCTCTGTTGTTTCCCCACTTTTTCGACTTCTTCTCAATTTCTTCCAATTTCCTCTTCGTATGCATCTATCTTCGCAATCTTCTTGTCCAAAGGGATGGATGCCTCGGAGGGGTCGGGGAAGAAGTCATCCTCCTCCTCATCTGCCGAATAGTATTGGTTAAGTGAGCAGAGGGTAGGGAAAGAGAATTAGGTGTTGCCTTTGCGAACTACCCAAAAAATGATAATTAATAAAAATTGACTCTATATGTGTAAAAATTTTTGAAATATACACTTACCACTTGAAAATGAATTTTTGGGCATTATAACAAACTAGTTTTTGTTAATCAAGGATAGCTATAATAGTTGTGAGAAATGTGAAAAAATCTACGGAATTGATCACTCAAACTTCCTAGCCACTCTAGTTTCAGAAAAGATTAAGTTTCGGAGAAGTAAAGAATTATATGTGTATATGGAGACATTTTTATGATCGTGGGAGTACGCTTGAATGGTGTGTGTGCAGAAAAGTGGTAAATCTCAACTATATGCCTGTTTGTGTTGTTTTTGGTCCACTTCCGCAATTTTCCCCTTTTAGAAGAGATTTTTTGTCCAAGTCGCCATGCTCTTTGCGTGTGAACGAATGGCTGATTTAAAGCAGAGTCTACTTCATCATCTTCTGCGTACAAAATTAATTTTCATGGCTGGTATATCTTGTTTTTTTATTTTATTTGGTGGTATTGGTTGTTCTAATTTTTCCTACCTTGTTCCTTTTCTTTTAATACTTAAAGTAGTGAGCGTGGGTTGTAGAAACCCGCTTGAAATTACAGTTCCTACTTAAAGCTTTGTTTACAGAATCATCGCAATAGAGTCCCGTTTATAAGTAGACACAAGTTTCTAATTATAAAGGCGTATTTATTGCTTTTTTTTTTGAAGAAATCGCCTAGAGATGCCTGATGCTGTAGAAACAGCTGTTCCCTTATTTGCAGATTTATTGGAAACTCCTTTTCAACACTTTGTTTTTATAATATCTGCCATGGCTACGGAATGGCTAAATGTTCCTGCGGTGGAGATTTTGGAATTCAATTCATATACATTGGCGTGCGTATTTGTGAGCGGAATGATTACGTGTTTGGCAACTGGGCTAGGTGCAGTTCCCTTTGCTTTGTTTTCAGACGTTGACTTCATCATGAGTTATGCGAATGCAGTCGCATCGGGAATGATGTTATCGTGTGCGTTAGTATTGTCGATCGAGGGTGTCAAGGAGAGCTACCATAGTGTGTTTATGACCGTGTTACTTGTGGTGATCGGTTTGACTTGTGGGATCGCCCTCGTTCAAATATCGAAGCACTTGCTGGAAGACGATGTTGACTCGAAGATGATGACGTTGAAGAAGAACGGGGTGTTCAGCAGCCAAGCCCTGTTGATTGTGTTGGTGATGTGCCTACATTCTTTCGCTGAGGGAGTGTCAATTGGTGTGAGCTGGGGAAAGAATTCTAACTTAGGGTCGTTCGTGAGTACTTCTCTTGCCCTCCACAATATCCCTGAGGGCATTGCTGTCAGCGCGGTTGTTATCAAGCAAGGGGCGTCCCTATGGAGTGCTGCATTGTGGAGTATCTTTACGAGTATTCCTCAGCCCATAATGGCTCTCCCTAGCTTCCTATTTGTCAAGATGTTTACGATCATCCTTCCGATTGGTAAGCATATGACTCATCTCCTTGTTTTTACATGCATGCATTTCTCTCATTCTCATGTAGCTTTGTGTCACATGTGCATGCTGCAACAAAGCAATTCTAACCTTTTATTTGTTTGTTCATTCGCTCAATCACACCTTCGGCCGTAGGAATGGGATTTGCTGCTGGCGCAATGTTTTGGTTGCCCGTCATCGAGCTGATTCCCGAAGCATGTAGCGCTTCGTCTCCCCTTCGTGCATTCATTTGCATTTCGATCACATTTTGTCTGATGACATTTTTCGCGTTGTTTTAATCCTCTCTGAGTTGTCATCGTTTTCCCCATTGACCCCGTTATTTTAGTTTTTCTCCTCAAATTTTTCTACGCTCTTGCTGTGAATCCTCTGGAAATTGTGTTTTTGAATGTTTCCCCCATTTGTTAGATCATGTTGTTGCCAAGCCCTATTGTTCATTTTGTGCGTTTCATGTATTTTCACCTATTGATCTCCTTGATACTTGTAGCTTATTTTCCTGTACATAAATTATTGTCTCCGTAGACCCTGCTATATGCGTATTCGTAATGTTATATTTGTGTATTATATGCGCATTCCTCTCATTTTACTCACCTTCAACTTGATCGGGAGCCACTAAGAATAATCATGTAATATTGCTCATGAAATGCTGAATGAGCTAATGTATTCATTTGTTTTGTTTTCTTCGTTATTGTCATGAAAGTACATGCGATGCATGTCACAAGGTACTATTATTAGATATTGGATGTGTGTAACGCATTGTCATTGACTCCATCTGTATCTGTGTTACAAGAACCAGTATGAGGAATTTAGTACATTCTATAATTAAGTAATAATGAAAGTACATTTTTATAATAAATAAAGGATTTTTTGCTTGTATATGTTAAAAAATACATTATTTTATGTACATTTTAGTATATGATGGTTTAATTTTTATCGTAAACACATTATATAGCGTGTTTTTTCCAGTGTTGTTTGTGAGTGTCTAATTACAGAAAGAAAAATGACTGCGCAAAAAGATTCAAAATAAAAAGAAGATATTTTCATTTTAGGTTAAAAGTTAGCTTTGATATAAAGCAGACAGTTTTATTGCTGTAGGAAAAAATAGTTAGACATGGTAAGTGTACATTCTCACTAGATATATCAGTACTACGTTATATTCAACTGTACTGTTTTGGCATTCTTTTTTTTTCTTGCTTCCGGTGTAGTATTTATACATCTAAGCATTTCTAACTAGCCCTCCTTTCCTCCTCTACTTCTACAATATTAATGCTGATAAATAGGGTCGTGTTCGTAACAAAATGGTTAAGCGTGCTTCACGCCAGTTGATCGAGCGTTACTACTCTCGTTTGACGTTCGACTTCGACACCAACAAGAGAATCACCGAGGAGGTTGCCGAGCTTCCCTCCAAGCGTGTTCGCAACAAGATCGCTGGATTCGTCACTGTAAGTTTATTGATGATGTTTACTGGATTGCAATGAACATATATGTGTTGTCGCTGTTTTATTGTATTCGCTCGATGTATAGTTCATGCGTATACTTTATTTTCTGCTTATTCTGAGACTTGCAATCTCTTTTATACAAGGCATTATACTAACTTTCTGTTAACTGTATTATACTGTACTATGTTTGGTGGGAACTAATTGAACCTGTGTGGCGTTATTCATCTCATCTTCGATGTTCTTTCTTCAATTCCGTTTGTTTTATTTCCTGTTATATCAATGTGTGTGTCTATTACTTGGTTCTTTTGACTGTATCATGGTTTTTTACTGTTTTGGTTTGTTTGCTGGTCTGATTACAGCACTTGATGAAGCGTATCCAGCGTGGACCCGTTCGTGGAATCTCCTTGAAGCTTCAGGAGGAGGAGCGCGAGCGCCGTCTCGACTTCATCCCCGAGAAGTCCGTCTTGGACGTTGAGAAGGTTGACGTTGACCGTGCTACTCTCGAGCTCGTCAAGCACCTCAACAACGGAAAGGCCGACTTCGTCCACGTCGCCAAGAACCGTGGAACCCGCGGAGGAAAGGCTCGTCGTGTCCCCGCTCGCAAGTAAATTAGAATATCTTGATCAAATATTTTTTCCTGCTCTGTCGAGTTTTTAAATAAAAATTACGTTTACAAAAAAATAAAAATAGTTGCAGTTTTATCGTGTCTGGCAATTCCACTATATTATATATGCGTTGGAGCAATGGTAGAAGGGGTGCTGATTATCGCATTACCACGTGAGGTACAATGCAAACGCTACAGCACGTTGTCTCTGAATTTCAAGTGTTTGTGCGTGTCCTCCACACTACTGTAGAAAATAAATACGCTAGAGAGCTTGTTTCTAGCTTTATGATCACGATGATGTTTTTATTGAGTGAAGGTATGCTTGAGTGGAGCATAAGGAATACATTTGTGTAAAACAGCAGTGCTGCATACTCAGTAAGCAGCTACGAAATAATGAACAGCGTAAGCAACATTGACAACGCAGTGGTTCATCAGTACGAATTGATAGGAACTTATTATGTGAACAGACGCATAGCCAGAAATGAATTAAAGCATATAGTGTAGATGTACAAGTCTAATCAATCCCTGACAGGGGCTCCCTTCTGTATTCTTAGATACTGGATATAGACTGAGGCACCCACACTCGCAAAAAAATCTACTGAAAAAGCGACTATTTTCTGTTTCTTAGTAGTGCTAAATGTTAGAATAACTCATGAACAAAGATTTTATATTTTATGTATCTTTTCTTTTATTTGTGCGTAATGCTTGCTTTATTTGGTTGGTATATTGATTTTTTTTTAGGCTTTTTAGTTTTGATGATGGAAAATGTTTCTGGTCTAATTGGTTTTGGTTTGGCTGTTTTGTCTTCATCTCTTTTTGACTACTATTGTTAATAGAGAGTGTGTGTTTATTTTGCGGGCATATAATTGGCACTGTATACACTCAAGTTCAACTGTTGGCCTTATATAGAGTGAATGGAAGTTAGTCCCGAGGAACTGCAGCGGTTGTACTTGTGGGTGGATCAGATCCCTCTCTCTCGGTCCAAGAAAAATATCTCAAGAGACTTCTCAGATGGAGTGTTGATGGCTGAAGTAGTTCATCACTTCTTCCCTAGCATGGTTGAGCTTCATTCCTATGTAAGTACATCGTCTGTTTCTAAGAAAGTAGAGAACTGGGCAATGCTGAACGAGAATGTGTTCAAGCGCATGGGATTCAGCATAGGGGAGAAAGACGTGAAGAGTTTGAGCGGGTCTAAGGCAGGGGTAATCGAAAAGATCCTCCTTTATGTGCAGAGGAAAATGATCGAGTACGACGAGGAAATCGCAAAGTCCCGTGAATTGGAAAAGGAAGAGGCCCAAAGGAGTAAAAAAAAAGGAAAAGAGGACAATCAAAAAGAGCAAGAAGAGGAAAGGAAGGGGGGAAAGGAGGAGAAAGGGAAGGAGAGGGTTGGGGAGGCAGCTAAACAGAGAATAACTAGGGATGAGAAAGAGGTGATGGGGGAACTTTGCGAAAGTGTGTGCGATGAAAGTAGAGAAGCAGAGGCGGAAAAAGGGAAGAGGGGAAGGGCGGGAAGGAATGGAAGAACTAATGAAGGAGAAGTTGAGAGCAATGTGGAAGATAGCGAAGGCATCAATGAGACAATGTTGAGTCCGGTAAAGAAGACCGTGAGTTTGGAAGGAGCTTGAGCCAGCATCCATCTGTTAAAGCCAAAGGTGTGTATGTGTATGGATGTGTCTATCTGCTCGTCTCTGTGTATGTGAGTCTGTGAGCCTGTGAGTCTGTGTGTATATCTGTCTGTGAGTCTGTGAGTCTGTCTGTCCGTATGTTCTTCACCTGTGCGTGTGCTGTTTACGCTTTGAGCTGTTTCTCCTTCCCTTGGTGTGATTGTTGTCGCAATGTGTCGGGTGTTTGCTTTCCCACATCGTTATGATGTTCCCGCTGGGTCCTTCTGTCAATCGTTGATCATTGTTGATTCTTGGTTATTTTTGTATTCCTTTCGATTGTTTTATTTTATCTTATTAACGAAATTCTCTTCTAACAGCCGTCTGACTTTCGAGCATCTTCTAACCCTTTCGTTTTGTTGGGTTATTGTGTGGTTGTATCTGCATTGTATGTATTTATTATATTCAATGTTTGTGCTTGGTTTGCCTGGCTTCCACAGAGAAAGATAAGCAGAGGGAGAATGAGTAGGAGAAGGAGAAGGAGAAGGAGAAGGAGAGGCAGAGGGAGAGTGTGAGGGGAAATGTGAAAGATGAAAAGGAGAGGGTAACTGGGAAGGTGAAGGGACGGAGTGGGAATGGAAGTAAGTTAGTGGGTTTAAGTGAGAGTGTGGGTGTAATCGGGCGTAGGAGTGGGAGTGGGAGTGGGAGTAAGGGTGGGAGTGGGAGTAGGGATGGGAATGGGGGTGTAGAAAGGCGAGTGGAGTTGGGCAGGAGCGGTTCAGTGGAGAGCCTCGGAGCGAAGACCTCGGGAGTTGAAGTCGAGGAAGAAGAGTGCTTCTGAGCATATCAAAAGATTAGTGAGGTCGGAGAGCAAGGAAGATTTAGATCGCTCCCTAGAAACAGCGGGGGAATAGGGGACAGGCGGAAATAGCCAACATGCAGCTTCAACTTGAGCAGAAGGACATGGTGATCTCGGACCTCAGAGACACCATCTCTCTCATGGAGCTCAAAGTTAACAAACTCGAACAACTGGTCAGGCTCAAGAATACCAAGATTCTCGCCCTTGGAATGAAGCTTGAGGAACTTAAGAAGTGAGAGCTTCTCGACGTATAGGAGTGGCGTGGATGTCTAATTTCTGTCCAATTTGGGTCATCGTTCGAATGAATGTTAATGCGTAGGAAGCAGCTCTCGTCGTGGGAAGTGCCTACGCACAAGATAACTCATCAAGCTTCAAGTTAGTGCAAGGAAATTAGCCAGCGCTTGTGCAAGTAAAACTATGTGCAAGTGTAGACTGTTTCGGAGCTTATTAATCTATGTCTTTATTGCTTGTTTTGGAGGGTCATTTTTTTTTTACTGGATCTATCTTTTCTCATTTTATAACGTATTTATTTATTTATTTGTTAGGTTTAGTCTTATTGTCCGTAAAATCGTGCTAAACTGTATTTACTAGTCATATGATTTTTTAATAAACGCGTGTTGAAATAGCGCGCATGCACGTAAATGCTAGTCTCCAGTGCGCGTGTATGAAGATTTACTTCATGCATTGTACTACCAGCAGATGAGTACAAATGATGGGTTGCATTTTATTGAGCTGGCAAAGTGTTAAACACTAGCGTAGTTTACAATTTGTGATGTCTAAGCAAAGGATAATAGAAATGGTCAATACAACATGCAAAAAAATGGATAGAACAGAACTCAAGCACACGTAAAAATGAGCATGCAATAGCAACCGAAGAAAAAAGATGTGATAAAAAAGGTTTTGCGAGTTAAAACAGAATGGATGGACTAAGGAAAAAAAAAAAAAAAAAACAAAGAAAGGCAAAGACACAAAAGCGGTTTGGCAAAGAGGGCGACTAATGATCCGCCGCTATCAATAGTATCTGAGCGCTTCACATGGTGACTGGGTTGGCTTGGGTGATATGGGTGGTGGAGGTCTAGACGGGGTGGTTGTGGGTGACGTCGAAGCACCGGCACTCGCACTCAGGGATAGGACAGACTCCATGCTTTTGAAACCAGAGGGCGAGGTGAGATGCGTGACCTCCGTGCTTACAATTGGTGCACCAACTCACCCACCCTCCCATAAAAGATACCAGCAACGGCGTCTTGTCCCTGCGTTCATCCTCATCATCATCCTCCTGCTCCATGTTCACTTCGAAGTCCTTTGCTGGGTAAGCATAAGGGTTGCGGGTGGAAGCGGTAGAGGCTGCGCTTGACCCCGCCCCAGACCCCTTTGAGCGAGAGCTAAGTAAGCGTGTGAGGGCATCGTTCGGGACGTTGAGGGAAGAGAGGAGGGAGTTGACACGTTCCTCCATTGCACTCATGCCCATAAAAGGTGCTTCTTCTCCCCCGACTAGTTCGCGCCTTTTCTTGTCATATTTAAGGGCGTTGTGGAGAATATAACGCTCGTTAACGTGTCCTGAAGTGCTACTGGTTCCGTTGATTGGTATGCTGCATACGGAACAGCGAGGAGTGCTGCGAACACACATCGGGCATCGCTCTGACAGACCGTCTAGGATGCAGGGGGCGGAAGGGAGGGCAGTGAAGGGGGTAGAGGAGGAGGAAGACGAGTGCGAGGGCTGGATATTGTTTTTTCTTCTAGCGGACTGCGACGCACCGAAAGGTTGGAGATTGGAGTTGGAGGAGGAGGTTGTGGTAGCAGCGGACCTTCCAGAAGTCATCAGCGAAGTGCCACAGTAGGAGCAACGTAGGTAAAGCTGAGGAGACATCGACTTCGTCAGTGAAAACACCACACTCTTGCGCTCCTCGTCGTCCTTCTCCGCACACGTAGCGGAGGGGCGGTGGACTCTGTAGGAGAGTTGGTTCGAGGAGACAGAGAGGAGGACGGTGGAGCGCAGGACATCGAAGTGAGCTCTCGCCTTGAATAGCGCACCCCTGTTGAGTAGGTCTCGATGACAAGCAATCCATCCACTCAGTCTCCGCTCAACTTCCTCCTCCCACTCCGACACTCCATCGAATACTCTATCTCTCCTCAAAGCAGCAGCCACACGCATTGCCTCAGAGGCCTCCGATGATAACAACTCATCAGAGGAGGAAGCGGAAGACGCGATTCGTCTTGCACGGGAGATGCACCTGGTAAGGAAAGCAGAGGCTCCTCCTCCGCTCGATTCGTTGAAGAGGTAGAAGCGGGCGGAAGGCGACGGAAAAGCAGACAGACCCGTCTTAGTTGCGTGGGGAAGGTGGGGAAGAGAGGAGGAAGAGAGGGAAGTGGTGGTCGTTGATCCACAAAAGAGAGCAAGGATGAGTGAGGCAAATAGGGCGACTAGCTGGATGTCAGAGGTAGAGTCAAGGAAAGATTGAAGAAGTGTAAGGCAAGTGATGGAAGAAGAGCGAAGGCGGACTGAGTATGGAGAGGGGAACTTGCACAAGCAGTCCTTTCCGAGCTGAGCACAGCAGCTGTCCCCTGCTCCTCCCACGCCCCCTCTCCCCACTCCCACTCCCCCAGGCCTCCTGCCTGCCTCCGCCGCCCTTCCTATCAGCCTTCCTCCAGCTCCCACTCCACTCCCCTTCGCCACAAGCACTCTCTCCCTTCCAGTCCTTTCCTCTTCCGATGCAGGAGATGAACTTTCACCAGAGAGAGAGGGGGGAAGCAGAGGAGAAAGAAGATGAGCTCCAGTAGGTTTGATAGAAGCGCTTTGCGTGGAAAGAGAAGTGAGGGTTGATGAGGTCGAAGAGGGCGTTCTCTCTCATCCAAACTCCTGGCTCAAAGTGAACTAGTCCCGTCAATGCGATGCCATCCAGCGCAGAGGGAGAATGAGCGGAGGAAAGAGAGAAAGGGGAGAACGAAAGGGAGTTGAAGAGAGGGGAAAGAGACACCAAAGATGAGGCTGCCACGTAAGGGGGTGAACTCGCGAAGGGACAGGTGGAGGAGGAAGAAGAGGAGGACGAAGCAGGGGAAGAGGAAGAGAAGGGAGATGATGACAGGTCTGAAGAAGAGGGAGGCTGGTTAAGAGAGGAAGCAGAGGGAATTGAGGGGGAGCGCGAGAGGGCAGAGGGAGGCAACGCCGAGGTAGATGAGGAAGCGGAGGAAGCGGAGGAAGAGGAGGAAGATTGAGCCTGGGATAGAAAAGTGAGGTCATCAGCGAATGATACGAGTACCTCATCGTTAAAGAAAAGAGAAGCAATCGTCATCTTCTCGTTGATTGATAGAAGCTGAGGGAGGGGGAAGGCAGGGCTGAGCGAGATATGAAGACAAGTAGAGCTGAAAGGAGTGAGAGGGAAGGAAGAAAAGAGGAGAGAGGGGGAGAGAGGGAAGAACAAGAGCACACGCAGGAGGAAGGGAGAGTAGGAAGAGACGAGGAAGAGGAGGAGGAAGACGAGGAGGAAGAGGGTGAGGAGGAAGAAGCGAGGGAAGGGAGAGGAGGAAAGGACAGAGAGATTGGATGAGTCGGGTTCATCGCTTCTGACGAAAGATAAAAGCATATTTCAAAAGGACAAGAGGGTGAGGAGGGGGGAGGGCGAGAAGAGGAAGACGAAGAGGATGAAGAGGAAGAAGAGTATGATGATGGCAAGGACTCAGGGTTGGAAGAAGAGGGGACAGAAGATGGAAGGGGAGGGGATGAGGCGGTGGGGGGAGAGCGGAAGAAGAGGTAACGGTAGAGGAAGAAAATGACTCTGCAGATTTAGATGAAGAGGAGGAGGAGGAAAGAGAAGCGGAAGACGAGGGAGAAGGAATAGGAAGGGTAGAGGGAGGAGAAGAAGAGGGAGAAGGGTGAGGGAAGAGAGGAGGGACCGAATACTTTATATTTTGGACAAATGAATGATCAGCATATGATGAGAGAAGGAGAAGGAGAACAGGGGGGAACACGTTCTCTAGAAGAGGAGAGAAGAGGACGCGAGTAAAAGAGGGGGAGAGAGAAAAGGGAGTTAGGCACAGAATGGAAGAGGAGGGGGTGGACGAAGAAGAGGGGGAGAGGGAGGAAGGAGAGGACGGGGAAACAGAACGAGAAGATGAAGGAAATGAAGACTGGTCTTGGAAAGAAAACGTCTTGGAAGAGGATGAGGTGAAGGAGGAGGAAGAAGAGGAAGAAGAGGAAGAAGAGGAAGAAGAGGAAGAAGAGGAAGAAGAGGAGGAAGAGGAGGGGGAAGAAGAAGGGGATGCAGGGGAAGGAGGAGGACAGGGGAAAAGGGCACAGTGAGCATAGAAAACTACAGCAAGGGATATCGATTGGATGAAGAGGATGAGTGAGCGAAGAAAGGGTGTGGAAAAAAGTGAAAGGGAAGAGGAGGGGAGGGGAGAGGGGAATGAAGCAGGGGCGAGCGAAGGGGGCACAGCAAAAGGGGAGGGGAGGGCGAATGGAGAAAATGCAGAGGAAGAAGATATGAGACTTTGAATCAAACCTATGATGTCCGAGCGGAGAGGCAGGATTGAGGAAGAAGACGACGACGAAACGATAAACAATGAGGGAGAGCTAACGGGAGTAGACGAGGAGGGGGAGTGGAGGAGGAAGAAGAAGAGGAAGATGAAGAAGAGGAAGATGAAGACGAGGAAGATGAAGACGAGGAAGATGAAGAAGAGGAAGGTGAAGAAGAAGAAAAGGAAGAAGGGGAGGTGAGGGGGGAAGAGGAATAAGATGAGTTGGTAGCAGTGCTGCTGTTGTTGCTGTTGCTGCTGTTGCTGCTGTAGCTAGCCCTTCTCTTCTTCCCCTGGAGTTCGAATACTCTGTTTACCAATCGTTGATACTCCTCTGTCTTTTGGAAAATGTTCTGCACAGAGCTCACGATATTTGTGAGGCAAATGCAAATATTTCCGTAGTCTACCTCCGGTTGCTCTAGTAGCTGGGATAAAGCCTCAGCCTCTCTCTCCTCTTGGTTCATCGCACTTCTCTCAGGCCTCGCTTCCCCTCTTTCATGCGACCACCTCCCTCTCATCGCGGCTGTTTCTCCTTCGCCCGTCCTCTCCAACTCCCTCTGCTCCTTGGACTGCCTCCTCGCCTGCTGAGCCCTGGCCTCCGAGGAGAGGGTATGGATCATTCCTTCGTAGTCCAAGAATACGAGAAACCAGAAGGAGGATGCGTCTACCTTCCCGTTCGAACGCAGCACGTCAAGCGATGACAGTAACTCAATGCGAGAGGAAATACACGCATCCCTAGCTATAGAATACCTCCTCGGAAGAGAAGACCCGGAAAGGACTGATGAGTAAGATGGAGGGTTAGCGGGGTCATGGGCCGAGTAGGAGAGGAGGAGGGGGAAGGGGGGAAGGGGTGAGGGAGCCCCGCTCTCTGCGTGATGAGAAAGCGGGGTCCAGAGGAATAGAAAGGGAGGAGCGCAGAAGTGAGCGGGGTGAGGGGAGAGGGAAGGAGGGACGAGACAAGAGCAAAGGGCACAGGAAGCGAGGGTTGGTAGAAAGGGGAGGAGGTCATGTGGAGTACAGCTAGGTCTCTCAGTCCCATAAGGTACGTCCGCACGAGCAATAGCTTGGTCATTCCCTTGTGTTTGTCGACCAGGGACACTCCTAAGCTCTCGCTTAATGAGTAGAGCCCACCACCTCCTCCCACGCTCACTCCACTTGAGCCCAGTCCTGCTCCGCTCGCTCCCATTCCCACTCCCACTCCTACTCCCACTCCCAGTCCCGCTGCTCCAGTGGATAGATCGGACGTAGGGGCGGAAGGAGAAGCAGAGGAAGAAGAGGTGAAGGATGAGGGGGCAGGGGAAGAGGACGCTATGGATGAATTGGAGGCAGATGATACGACAGAGGTTGAGGTGGCTGCATTCAAATTGAGAGAAATGTCCGAGTCAGCAGCGTTGAGCGCAGAAACAAAGGAAGACCAGAGGTGCAGGGAAGCGAGAGGTAGATCGCAGTGGGAGTTCAGTGAGCTTATCAGGAGCCCTGTAAGGGTAGCGAGGCTGGGAGGAGGTGGGGAAGCGGAAGGAGGGGCAGAAGAAGCTAGAGAAGCGGCGGAAGAAGAGGAAGAGGCAGAGGAGAGGGAAGCAGAGGTAGACTGAGCAATAGGTATTTTGATGTTGAAATGTTTCGCAGCCATCGCGATGAAGGGAGCATGCTGGATTAGAAAATCTAAGTAGAAGGAGGAGGTAGAGGCGGGGTGAGTCGAGGAGGGAGGCAGAGGGGAGGATGAAGAAGGGGGGGCGAAAGAGGGCGAAGAGTGTGCTAGGGGATAAGGACCATAGGAGTTGGGAGGGGGAGAAAGCGAAGGGTAGGGATGGGAAGGATAGGGGTAGGGGGTAGAAGAAGAAGTGGAAGGAGGGAAGGGAGCGTATGAGTAAGGAGAAGAGGCGTAAGGAGGGTGGAGATGAGCTTGCTGACTTGACTGAATATCAGGGTAGTGATAGTGAGAAACAGGAAAGGAGGAGTGAGGGTGCGAAAGAGGGGAAGAAGAGGAAGAGGGGGGTAAGGAAAGGGGGAGTGAGGCGGAGGGTATAGGGAATAGTGTGGAGGATGAGGGAAGGCGGAAGCGGGATTGTCGCTGTTGTGAGGGAAGGGATAGGGGGGTAAGGAAAAAAGGGAGGAGAAGATGAGGGGGAAGAGGAGGAGGAGGGGGGATGGGGATACGAGTGAGGAACAGGAGGATAAGGGAAGGGATAGGGAGCATTGGGGGATAGAGCAGAGGGGGGAGCGGAGTAGGGGTAGGGAGGAGACGGAGAGGACGGATGATAGGGAAGGCGATGTAAAGGATAGGAAGGGGTAGGAAAAGAGGAAGTGGGAGGGTGGAGGGGGTCGTAGGGAGAAGGATAGGGCTGAGAGGGTGATGATGATGGCAGAGAGGGGAAGGATGCGTGTGAATCTGGATAAGGAGAGTGGAGAGAAAGGGAAAGGGAGTGTTTGGCCAATAAGGATTGAACAACGAAGCGGAAAGATATGACGGAGAAGAAGTACTTGAGCGTTGATTCAATCGATATCCCAAAGCCATTCTCCGCTCTCACCCTCACTCTGCTGACCGGACTCAAGATACCTCCTCTCACTCCCCCCACTCCCCCTGCTCCTCCTCTCACCCCCTGCCCATTCCCCACCAATCTCCTTTGGTTTCTTCGTTATCTTCATAATCGAAAGTCTCTTCTTCTCCGTACTCTCTTCCACCAATTCCCTCGCTTACTCCCCTTTCCCTCTCCCAAGCCCTATCTCCACTCTTCTTCTCCCTTCCCTGTCTTCGTCGACACCTCTACCGCCTCTCTCTCCACTCCTCCCATCTCTTCGCTCCTCATATCCCCTTTCCCTTCCTCCCTCCACTGCAGCTCCCTTCCCCCCTCCTCGCATCCCCATTTCTCCTGATACCCGCATCAATTACATTAGTCCTTCTCTTTCCCCCTAGCCCTTCTCCCGGCCCCCTCGCCCTCCCCGATCACCCCCGCATTCCCCTCAGCGAGAGAAGAGAGATCTTGACAGAGGAATATGCGTTCGTTGCAGGCAAAGGACAGACCTGAATGAGAGAAAGAGATAGGGATGCTTTCGAACACATGAACGTCTTCTATCGTCCCAGTGGAAGTCAGCCACGCCAGTCTCTGCTTGTGGTGGGTGTGCCACGAAAAAGAAACAATGGGATCTGCTGCAGAGAGGTGTTCAACTGGGACTCTAGTCGCAGTGGGGAAGCGTTGGGTCTTCGAGACAAGGGACCCCGATATGTTCCAAAGGAAGAGCGAGGGGTCGTCTCGATTGATTGTCGAGATTATATTCCCTCGAGTAGAAGACCACTTCGCAGAGCAAATCATACGGCGGGAAGGCGGAGAGGCTGAGGAAGTGGCAGCAGAGGAAGAGGAGATAGAAGTAGATGAAAGGGGGATCGAGGGCTGGTGGAGAGAGGAAGAGGGAGTGGACGAAGCAGAAGAGTAAAATCCTCCAGCGCTACCAAAGGAAGAAGACGCACTGCTCTCCCCGCTCCCTGCTCCTCTTGCGCCTGCCCCTGCGCCCCCCCACGCTATCATCGTACCGATTGGTCGTGGTTTTGATGGACATTAGAGGCTCATTTGATTGGAGTTTCCTGGCATCCCACACGCAGACCACTCCGTCTTCGGTGAAAGAGAGGAACAGGTTGTCGTCGTGGTGAGAAGCGTCCACGCCCAGAACAGCCTTCTTCTCTTTGATCGCTACACCTGTACAAATCATTCATATTTCATATACGCAGTCGAAGAGTGACATACACACAAAATGTTAGAGTATGAAAAGTAAAGCATGGGAAAGAGGAGGAGAGAAGTTGAGTGCGTATATGAACTACGAACGATAGTATGTTGAGCGATACGAGTTTCCTTTGTTTCATGGGCAATCTCATAGCTCACCCGTTGTTGGCTTAGCCTCTGCCCTCGTGTCGATGACTCTGAGCCACCCGACAGTACCCGTGATCAGCGAGTAAGGGTCAGATGGGAACCAGCACATAGATAGAACCTGCTCGTTCTTACAAGCGCCGAACACCGGCGCAGTCACCGTCTTCCCCACTGATAGCCCCTCATCCAGCACGTACGAGCTGTAGATTGAAGGGGGTCTCTCCCCCCAGTGCCCGTACGCTCCTCGCTCCAGCACCCCCTCTCCTACACTGAGGGGGTCTCTCGCTGTCAGGTTATGGTAGGGAGAAGGGGAAGAGGAGGGGGAATCGAGGACAACGCAGAAGAGGAGGCAGGGGATGGCGAGGAGGAGGAAGCAGATAGAGAGGAGTGGGAGAACTGGGACTCTGCCTCGTTAGTTGAATTGACGTCCCACAAAAGGCAACAATTTTCATACCTTACTCTTTCTAACCCAACGGCCAACAAGTTGTTTAACTAGTATTCAATAGAGGGAGAAGAATACGCAGAGGAAGAAAAGGGAATAGGAAGCAATGGGGGTGAGTGGGGTGGGAGTGGGATCAAATAGGGGAGGGAAGAGGGGAAGGAAAGGAATAGGGGAAGGAGGAGGGGAGAGAGGCAAAGGAAAAGGAAGTAAGGGGAAGGAGTGGATATTTAGAAGAGCAAATGAATGATGAAAAGGAATATGATGTGTATTTCTGGCAAAGCATACGCGAGATCGAACAAATACGATGGGGTATTCAGTATATTCAGTAGAGTAAATGATGAAGTAAAGTTAAAAGTGAAATAGAATAATAAGTGTTCGTACAATTGGGTTCCATGCAACCGAAAGGCAAGATCTGCTGTGCGGAACGAACTCCGCCACGAAGGGACGAGTCTTCTGTATCAACAAGCACCACCTGCAAGAAGCAAAGAATAATCCAAATATACCATGTCTGTTAGATCGTGTATCCTTGCAGCCTTTGAGTTTGTGGAGTTGTTAAGATGCCATCAGAATGCAACGAAGAACTCTCTGCCCTACCCTTCCATTGTTCAATCCAGCAGCTACGGTGTGAGGCTGGAGGGAATCCAAGCCCCAGCACATGCACTTAACAACTTTATCCTGCATGTTGATGGTTGATTTAAGTGTGAATGTCTCGTCGCTAGTTTCATCTATCATAAGAAATCACAAAACGACAGAGCATACTTGCTGTTAGATATGGAAATGGATTGTTGAGGTTGGAATTGATCGAGTAGAGTATGTTAGTCTTACCAGAAGATGTTTCGAACAAAGATATATTATTTGTAAGTACTAGCAATCTCGTCCGCATTATGTGGAGACCACATAATGGTTTTGTAATTGTTTTGCTGCATTTTTCACTGCAGCGCTTGTAATCCTAGTATAGAGATAGAGTAAGAATGAATTGTACGTTAATCTGGAAGTAAAACTGAACACGAACACGATATAGGTACAGTCCATGTATGTGAAAATGACTGCATAAAGCATATACAAATAAAAGTTTAGCATAAGCTGAGAAATGAAAAGAATAAAGCAAAACAACTATTTTGGGAAGCACATCGAGATTTTTTCTCGTTGTGCGTGTCTCAACCGAACGATGAAGAATAATGTCTCCATATGAAGTGCAGATCTATTTGGGTATGGGGTGTAGACTTGCTTCACGTACAGAATAAATCTTCTTCAGTGTATATGTCTAGAAATAATGTAACGTACAAGTAGTTCGATCGATAGAAAACAGCAAAAAAAAACAGCTACATTACTCAAAATAAAAGTATTCAGTGAATCAAAAAGAAAATAAATAATTTATTAAAGAACCAATAGAACGTTTAAGTTGTGTTGGTCGTTGAGCCTATCATCATGGGCGGCTGGTACGGATTTACTCGGAGATGACTCCAGAGTCAGCAATGATAATGGGGGTACTGGGGGTGTCTCTGGCGTTGGTGGGGGAAGACTCAATCTTCTTTACAACGTCAAATCCTTCGGTAACCTCTCCAAACACAACGTGCTTTCCATCGAGCCAGGGGCAGGGGACGGTGGTGATGAAGAACTGGGATCCGTTGGTGTTGGGTCCAGCGTTGGCCATGGAGAGAAGTCCTTGCTTGGTGTGTCTGAGCTTGAAGTTCTCATCGGGGAACTTGAGTCCGTAGATGGACTTTCCTCCGGTTCCGTTGTGGTTGGTGAAGTCTCCTCCCTGGATCATGAAGTCCTTGATCACACGGTGGAAGGAAGATCCCTTGTATCCTCCGACAGGGTGTCCAATGCAGAGCTGCTTGAAGTTCTCAGCAGTCTTGGGGACAATAGAGTCGTAAAGCTGTGAAAAATACAAGAAAAAACGATGTATCATAACACCGTTAGACAGACTGTTTTAAAAGTAACAAGTATGCTATCCGTATATAGAGTAAACCCTCAATGAACTACGTATTTGCAAGTTGAACTTGTAAAAAAAGAAATCAACAGATATGGGAAAGTAAATAATCCTACTAATAGAGAAGACATCACAAAAGCATGTATATTTACCTTGAAGGTGACGCGTCCCAAGGGCTCCTTTCCCTTAGCAATGTCGAAAAAAACCTTAGACATGGTGATGTGATATCAAATACAAATGCTGTATGTAGATGTAAATGTGATCGGAAGAAAAAGAAAATGACAAGCAACAAAAATCTAACTTGAAAAAATATCCCTACCAAAAACTATGGAAAATCAACCAATGTAAATACAGCCAAATATGGGTCGAATATGCTGGTGTGTTTGAGCGTTTGTGATGACACGACTTATTTTATTTTTTCTTATTTTTCTCTTCAAATTTTAAATAAATATAATTTGGTTTTAGTAAGGTACATTGATCGCTCACACTTCATATTTCCCAAAGATTTTTGTCTTGAAACAGGTGCAATGTAAGTGATCTGGTTTTATGCAAAATATGAGTTTGGCATACAAATAAAAATGGAGTGTATGAGTGCGAATAAATTGATATGTGCAAATGAATGTGTGTGATTTGGATGTGCAAATTTGATTTTCTCATTGATATGTGATCATCATGCCTATACTAGCAGTCTAGGTGAGTATTGATGGAGACGAAAGGGGCAGAAACATATGGATCGGCTAGGTTATGTATACGAATTTTGGAGCAAACAATAGACAACTTGGATGGCAGAGCAGGATTGCTTTCATCTGCCTCTGAAGCTTCAAGCGCAGAGAGCACTGGTTTGCTTTCTCCTCCCTTTCTTTGGCAGGACGAAATTAAGCAGCAAACAAACAAGATTAGAGCAATGGTAGATAAGATGGGTCATTTCGCGAGTGCCAAGAATAAGGTGAAGCCCCATTACAGGGATTTGGAGAGGGCGATGTACGAGTTGTCTACTTCTTCACTGACCTCTATGGGTCTGAGTGAGAGTGCAGAGATGATTGGACGCAGCATAGACGATCCTCTGCTCCTCGCAGAAGTCAAAGGCAACGGATCGCTCACCGTTGCGGGGCTGTACAATCAGTTCAAGCTGTTCTGCGGTCGGCACCGCCTGAACGTAGGAGTGGAAAGCGTTGAAGACGATAAAATCTCATTTTGGATCGCGACGAAGTCGGAGGGAATGGATTGTTGCTTTGTGACGGTGTCTCTAGACTCATCTGCCCCCTGGTGCGTGTCATCTGTCAACATGGAGCTTATTCGCAACGATCAGGATGTCGTACAGGAATCTCTGAACGATCAACTGCTTAACATCCTAGCCTACAGAGGGTTTGAGCTCTGTCTGCAGCAATCCCTGCTATCTTCCTCTCTCCCTCCCCGGCCCTCATCTTCCGCCGCGCATGCGTTTGGATCAGTGATTGAGCTCATTTCGAAGCAAGCAGCATTCCTCTTGCCTTTCCCCCTCGGCCATCCTGCGAGAGACGCGTGCTACACTATCCCAGTGGAGATAGTGAAGATGATATCACGCAAGCAACAACAAGTCCTTTCCTCCCCAGCCTCCTCCACCTCTGCCTCCGAATCCCCTTCAGATTCGTCAACGGAAGCCTCTCCTTCGCGCTCTGTTAGCGGCGGAGGTGGGTCTGCGCTGTGTGCGTCTCTGTCTGCGCTTGAAAGAACAGTACTAGAGGGGGTCGAAACTGAATCTTTCCCAGAGGGACCCTCATTCATATACAACAAAGACTCTATCTTCACAACGTCCCTCTCCTTTCATCCCTCTTCCTCTCTCTCGTCCTCTTCATTCTCCTCTTCCCCTTCCCCTTCCTCTTCATCTTCATCTGCCAATCCCCCCTCTCCTCTCTCCGTTCCTTGGAGTGCATGCATTGGTTAGCTCAATGGTTGACAAGAACCCTTTCCACTCCCACTCACCTCTCCCTCACCTCTCCTTCCTCTCACAACCCTCAGTCCCTTCCTCCTCTTCCTCCTCTTCCTCCTCTTCCTCCTCTTCCTCCTCTTCTTCCTCTTCCCCCACCTCCTCCACTTCCTCCTCTCGCCCTCCCTTATATATATGTCCATATATCAGGTTCTCTCCCCCAATTCTTTCTACGATACCTCTCTCAAAGGAACTCGTGCTCATAAATCAGGTCCAGCGCTCCTCCTCCGTCTCCTCCACCTCATCTTCCTCTGATTCTTCCTCCTCCTCGTCCTCTGATTCTTCTGTTCCCCCCTCCTCCTCCTCTTTGTCTATTTTAGCGGAGTCTCTGCGGAATCAGTTGAAAGCAGTTAAGGGGAAGAAGAGGGTAGAAGAGGGGGAAAAGAGGGAGAGGGAGAGGGAGAGGGAGAGGGAGAAGGAAAGAGAAGAGGAGGAGGAACCGGTAGAGGGAATAAGAGTTGTTGAAGACAAGGACTCATTCGTGTATAACCTATTCAGTCCCTCTCACTTGGAGCTGCTGTCCTCTCCCTTCATCTCCATCTCAAAGGGATCCAGCCATCGATCCTCCGTATCCTCTACCTCTTCTTCCTCTTCCTCTTCCTCCGTATCCTCCGCCTTACCCCGCTCTGATGATGAAAAATCAGCGTTCTTGTTGAATCTCTAGTTTCATCGGTGGTGTCATCCATCGCCTCTTCCTTGCCATCCGTATCCTCTTCTTCCTCTTCTTCTTCCTCTTCCTCTCCTTCCCTCCCCTCTCCTTCCTCTTCCTCTCCCATTAATCCGTGGAGTATGTCCACATGTCTGATGCCAGAGATGTTTCTTCCTCTTCCCCCTCCTCCCTCTGCCTTCGCTTCGGAGTCCTCTCCTCCTCCATCCCCACCCTCGGTATACACCATGTTTACTTCCTCCGCCCCTCCCTTCTCTCCTCCCTTCGTTCCCCTGCCATCCTTATCCAACGCCTTCCTATGCATAGAGAAAACACAGACCTTTCCTCCCCTTCGCTCTCTTTCCTCTCCTCCCTTTCTTCCCCTTCGTCCCCTGTCCTCTCCTCTTCTCCTTCCTCTACTTCTGATGCCTCCTCCTCTGAGTCTGCAGGTGAGAGGGGCGAAGCGAATGCGTGGGATAAAATTGAAACAGAGTCCCCCAGTGTGCCGAACCTTGTCTCTTCCTTCGCCCTCGCTCGCTCTCTTACCTGTTTCAGCCAGCTCTTGCTTTCCCTGGGTTTCTCGTACCAACCTTCGCTTAAATGTAAGCCCTCTTTCAACCTCCACTCTACCCCTTCCTCCTCTTCCGTGTCCTCTTTGCCTTCTTCTTTGTCTTCTTCTTCGCCTGCTTCCTCCTCCGCCTTGTCCTCCTTCTCCACCCCCGACTCCCTCTCGCCCTACCTCTCCCCCATTGAATGTGGGTACTACCTTAGCAATGTGAAAGTGTTACCTTCAAGGGGAGTCTTCTTCTTCTCTACTCCCTCTGCTCGTGCCTCGGCGTTTGGCTCTACCTTCACTTCTGCTTCTTCTTCCGCCTCCTCCTCTGTCTCTTCCTCTCCTTCATCCTCTTCTATCCTTTCGACAGAAGGGAAGGTGTCTATGGTAGAGCTGGAGGTCGATGGAGTGGTGGGAGTATCTCTTTCTGTCTTCATCACTCTCTCTATCTCCTCCTCCTCTTCCTCCTCCTCCTCCTCCTCCTCCTCCTCTTCCTCCTCCTCCTCGTGTGCATCCTCTCATGACCCTAATGAAGGAGGCGAGGAGCAGGAGCAGGCAGAAGGGCAATGGCCCAGTAAGAGATCGAGGAAGAGCGAAGGAGAGAGAGAGAAGAGGGAAGCGAGGGAAGAAAGGGTTGTGTTTACAGTTAGCACCATGGGAGGGTTGGACAGAGAGATCGAGAAGGAGGAGGAAGAGGCAGACAGAGGCGAAGAGAAGGGTCTTCTTATAGCTGTAGAGACGGCATGTACGAAGTGAATTTAACTCTTCCTCCCTCTCTCTTTGCCTCTTCCTCCCTCCACGCCTCCTTCTCCTCCTCTCTCGCCCGTTCATGTCTTCGGTCTATATGTCTCCATCGTTCTATTCCCTTCGCCATCCACCTCCTCCTACTCGCACTCAACAACGCCAACGCCTTCTACTCCTCCTCCTCCCTCTCCTCTTCCTCCTCCTCCTCCTTCCCCTCTTCTTTCTAAAGATTGTATGGTCCACCCTCGACCCGTAGAGATGGAATACAGTTCTAGCATGCTATTTAGTAGTGTGGTCAATCGATAGTCCACGTGTATAGTCCCTATCATGTTGGCCTTCGACGCGATCTAGTTTATGGAAATTCACTTGCACTTCCATGTGTAAAAATAAACTCTGTCATGTCCATACGCTGCTGATTTGTTGTTCCTTTTTGTGTAGAAACGTGTGTATAACATAAAAAGAGGGCTAATTCAGTTGAGTAAAAGAGAGTTTATGTTCGGATATAAATATTTGAACTTTCATTGTTTAGAGCAAGAAATACAATTATGCATCGTAAACAAGAAGTAACAGTAACAGAAAGAAAAACAAAATTGAAATCAAACTCAAATTGAAGCAATACATATAAAACAAAATAAAAATGCAAAAAAGAACAAGTAAAAAATGGGTGGATTACATGAATCAGCATAAATCTCGATAAAAGAAAACAGTGAGGGAAAAGTAAAATATCAGCAATCAGAGAGATGAGATAAATACAACAAGCGTATGTACGTGCAAATATATGACAACCAAAGGCCAATGGGGGGAAGTCGAGCGCAACAGCAGAAAGCGAGGGGTGAGAAAACGGAAACAAGTAGCGCACGTGTATATACACAAGTATACGCATACGCATCACGTATACATATGCGTGCGCCTACCATACGCACACTCATATTTATAGACTGCGGAGATAGTGAGTTTTATATCTGCGGTCGGAGCTACGCGTACTCGCCCTGAGAAGGCTGATGTTGGGAATATACGCCCAGCAAGTACTATGCGTTGAACGTTTAGCGTAGGGCACAAAAGAAGGGAAATGTACATAGTCTGTGGAACGTGGAGGTGGCAGGAAGGTGGGGAAGTTGTCTTTCACACGTCGAAATCATCGCTGTAAGGGGAAGGGGGAGGGTAGGAGAGGGGGGGGCGCTTGTCGGTCTTAGAGTTGTGACTCCCGTTGAGGTCGAGACTCAGGTCCACACCACTTAAGAGGAAGCGGTTGGGATTCGAGACGGACGAGGGCAGGGAAGAAACGAGCGAAGACGTGGAAGCAGACAAGGAAGAAGTAGAAAGAGAAGCTGATAGAGAAGATGAGGGGGAGGGAGTAGCAGAAGAGGAAAAGGAAGAAGAAGACGAAGATGAAGAAGACGAGGAAGAGGAAGAGGAAGAGGAAGAGGAAGGAGGAGAGATGAGCAGTCAGATGGGTGTGCGCCGTCGTCTTCCTCGGAGATGTCTCCGTTGAGTACGTCTCTAAGTGTGTTGCAGAGGGTGACGAAGTCAGTTGCCCCCGACTCCATCTCCTTCAACTCGTTTTCTGGGATCGTGAACAAGCGTGCTGCTTCCCTTGCTGACAAAGCATTCGAGACTGCGTCTTCCTCCGTTGTCAAGTCCTCCTCCTCCTCTTCCCCACTCCTACTCTCGCTCCTACTTCTACTCCTACCCTACTCCTACTCCTACTCCTCCTACGCGCCCTGTCCTCTGCGTCCTCCTTCTCCTCGATAGATAGTTTGTTGAGTTCAGACAAGACAAAGCGATCGACGTCTTCAGGGGAAACCTTGAGAGAGTCTTCCACTTCCGAGGAGGAGGGGGACAGTAGAGGAGAGGGAGAAGGTGAAGGAGAGGCGGAGGGAGAGGGAGACGCCCTCCTGCTACCGGAGTAAGCCGAGTCGTCAGAGTCCTTGTCACTTTCAGATAGTTCGTACATGTCGTCGTACTCAGAGTCAACGTACTTGTACCTGTGCTGACGCCAATAAGAATTAGTGGGGGATGGGTATGAGGAGGAAGACGGTGCAGAGGAGGAAGATACCGACGAAGATGATGAGGAGGAAGAGGAGGAAGAGGAAGAGGAAGTGGAAGGAGAGGAGAGGCTAGAAACCTTATCAGAATGCGTGTGTGATTTCACCATGTCTACATATCTCTTCTTCTCGGCTGAGCTCATGATCCTAGTACTTCCAAATGCCTCGTCATAAAACCCGAAGTCATCTGCGGCAAAGACACTTTCCTTTTCTGCATCAGCTGAGGAGGAGGAGGAAGATGAAGACGGAGAAGGTGAAGGGGATAGCGAAGGGGAAGGGGAAGGGGAAGGAGAAGGAGAAGGAGAGGCGGAGGGGGACGCAGAAGGGGTGGCAGAAGGGGGTCTGCTGGACTTCACGGACCTAGGTCTCTCCATGAAGACTCTGTTTCCCGGAGAAGAAGGGGGAGGACGAGGAGGTAGAGGAGGCGGACGAAGGTCGTGAGCTCGCGGAGGGAGGGGCAAGTGAAGCAGATGAAGAAGGAGCAGAGGTGGAGGTCGACGTGGAAGTGGATGTAGAGGTGGATGTGGAAGCAGAAGAAGGAGCAGACGTGTTTTTGTGGCCAGCTTCCTTTTCCCAAATTGATTGGTTCTTCCGCTGATTCACTACTCACAAAGGAGCTGTTACTTCTCCAGAGGACGAGCCGGAGACACCCCTTGCCTGCGCCCTCTCCCTGGGAAGCACGATGAACCCCTCTGATTGCTTCATATATCTCTTACTCTTCTCGACCAACAACCTCTTTTCTCTCTGGTATTCTTGTCTTGCTAACTCCATCTGCTCCTCGTACGAAAGGGAAGAGGAGGAGAGGAAGGGAAGGGAAGGGGAAGAGGAAGAGGAAGAGGAAGAGGAAGAGGAAGAGGAAAAGGAAGAGGAAGAGGAAGAGGAAGAGGAAGAGGTAGGCGAGGGTGGGGCGAAAGGATCATAGTCATTGAGGGCATCATTTGCTCTGCCTCGCTGTCTTCCCTTCTCTCCATATCTCTCTTTCTGATTATCCGCTCCTTGTGCCTCCGTTTCTTCTCCTTTCTTCTCTCCCTCATCACCCCCTTGCTCCTCCTGCATGAGTTTCTTCATCTTCAGAGCGATCCTCTTCTTCTCCCTCAAGTACTCTATCCTAGCCTGAGCCAATTCCTCCTCCTTCGTCATCTTTTTCGGCTCCTCCTTCTCATACATTCCCCTCTCCCTCTCCCTCTCACTATCCCTGTCCCTCTCCCTCTCCCTCTCCCTTTCTCGTAGCTTTTCCTTCCTCTCCCTCTCCTCCTCCTCTCTTCCTCCATACCCAAACCCAAACCACCCCTCACTCTCTTGATTCTTTCCTCCCTAAATGGAGAGCTCCCTTTCTTCCTCCAGATACAGACTCTCTCCCCTCTCTGTTCTCTCTTCTCTCCCCTCCCTGTCTACCATCTCTTCCCCCTCCTCTCGCCTCGCTCTATCCTCCTCCTATAGTAAGCTCCTCTGTCCTCTTCCTCTTCTCCATATGACTCGAAAGACACAGACCCTGAGTTCTTCTCCCTCTCCTCTCCCTCTCCCTCTCGCTCGCCCTCTCCTCTCCCCCTCTGCCCCTCTCCACACCTTCTTCCGTAGCTCTCCCCACTCTCTTTTTCCTTTCCTCATAATAAGATTTGTAATCCTTTGGCATACGCATAGTTTCTCCACCGAAGAGACCCTCGTAATCCTCAAGTCCAAAGCCTTCTTTCTCTCCCCTCTCCCCTCTCTCTCCTCTCCCCTCCTCGCCCTCCATCGCTCTCGTCTTCGTCATCCCTCCCCCTCTCCTTATTCCATCGCCCCCTCTGCCTTTCCCGTTCCCTCTCCCTCTCCCTCTCTCTGCCTCTGTCTCCTCCTATTCCCGTCCCCTCCACCAACCTCCCGAATTGATCGTACTCTGCGTCAGAAGGGTCTTCCTCCTCCTCCTCCTCCTCCCTCTGCCCTTTATCTGCCTGCCTTCCCACCACTCTATCCTCATATCGAGGTCCTTTTGCTCTCTCTCTCTCTCTCTCCCTTTCCCTCTCCCTTTCCCTCTCCCTCTCCTTCTCCTTCTCCTTCTCCTTCTCCTTCTCTTTCTCCTGTTCCTGCTCCTGTTCTCCTCCCCCGAACACCCTATGGAACACGTGAAGCAGTCCAATAGGGTAATTTCCCTCATCCATCTCGTCCTTCTCCTCACTTCTCAGCTTCATCTTCCACTTTCTAGTTGGTAGTCTTCTCTCGCTCTCTTCAACTTCGACTCGTACGACTCATCATCGTCCAATACCCCTCTCCAAGGAGGTCTGCTTCCTCCTCCTCCTCCCCCTCCTCCTCCTCCTCCTCCTGCTCCAGTCGAAGAGCCCCCTCTCCTAGAGTCTACGCCAGAAGAAGAGGAAGACGAAGAGGAAGAGGAAGACGAAGAAGAAGAGGAAGACGAGGATGAAGAAGAGGCAGAAGGAGGAGGAGAGTGTTTGGGTTCATAGATATAAATATCTGATTCTGCCCTGGCCCTGTTCCTTCTTCCCTCCTCCCTCTGTTCCCTGAATAGTTGAAGTCTTTTCTCATTTTCATCCTTGATCTTCTTCCTCCTCTCCTCGTCGTCATCCTTTCTCCTCCTCTCTCTCTCATCCTTCTCTGCTTGTCGTTCCCTCTCTCGCTCTCTTTCCTCCTGCCTTCTCCTCTTCTCTCTTTCTTCTTTCTCTCTCCCTAGCGTCCCTGTCCCTCTCGATTCTCTCCCTCTCCTCCTCTCCTTCTCCCTCTTCTTCATCAGCATTGCAGCTCTAACTCTCGCCTCTTCCTCCTTCCTCCTCCTCTCCTCCTCCTCCTCCCTCTCCCTCTTCTTTTCTCAATCTCTCTCTTCTTCACCAACTCCTGTCTCCTCTTCTTCTCCTCCTCCTTCCTCTTCCTCTCCTTCTCCTCCTCCTTTCTTTGTTTCGCGATCGCCTCCTCCTCCATCTTCTTCCTTTGCATCTTCAACTGGAGCAATCTCTCCTCTACTGCGTTGCTGTTGTTTCCTCCGAGTAGATCTCCTACACTCCCTCTGTTCTCTTTTGCTTCCAAATAGGTGGTCTATCCACAGCTTTTACTCCCACCCCTACCCCTACCCCCACCCCTGCTCCTCCTACTCCTCCTCCTACTCCTCCTCCTACCCCTGCACGCATCCCTGCTCCAAGACCCGCTCCCCCGCAGCAGAGCTCACGCTGCCTCTGCCCAATACAGCTTGTTTATCGATTTCGTTCTGGGTGACGAGGGGGAGAGGCTGGATCTTACCGTGAATCACTGTATGTGAGAACTCCTCTTCAAGTGAATGCGAAGAAAGGAACTTGGCGATTCTCTGCTTGATGAAGGGCAGGGTTAGAATCTCGTTTGCAGAGGGACGCTTCTTAGGGTTCTTGTCAAGCATGCGGAAGAGGAGGGTGCGGAGGCCGCTGCTGTAGGTAGAAGCGTTGGGGAGTAGGCTGGGTGTTGCAAATGCGAAGGAGAAGATCCTTCATATTGCTTGCCTGGAAGGGATGGCATAGACACATCGTCTCGTACAGCACCACTCCCAGTGACCAGATGTCGCTCTTATTGTCGTACGGTGCCTCTCTGCATATCTCGGGGGACAAATAGTAAGGAGTACCAATCATCGTCCTTGCCTGCGCAAACGTACTAGACAAAGATTTGGCGATACCAAAGTCTCCCAACTGCATCCCACGTTCATTGAATTACCGTAAGACGTAGTGTACAGATGATCATGTATGTAGGACATGTGTATTTCGACAGAAAACAGGGTTTTTTCGTGCGACACAAGTGTGATTAGTAAAACAAAATAGCACGAAACGGTTTGTTTAATCAAAGCAAAACCCAAACAATCAATGAAACGGGGGCAAACAAAATGGAAAATAGATTACCTTCACAATACTCTGACTAGCCATAAGGAAGACATTTTGACTCTTGATGTCTCTGTGGAGAATCTTTCTGTCATGCATGTGTTTAAGAGCTAAAGTCATCTGTACCAACCAATCCAGAACCTGTGCCTCGAAAACAACCTCCCCCTCTGGTTCTTAATACGGGTCTGTACATTTAAAAACACAAGGTGTAAAAGCGCACATCAGGAAGAGTAATGATATGGTAGGCTCAAGCAGCAGGGAAGAATTTGCAAACGCAGTGAGAAGAGCAATAACTTGGGTGCACAGACATGAAACCACCCCAAACACAAGACATAAATCAACGTAACACAAAAGAAACGCACCTCTAGATCTCCTCCATCTGCATACTGCATGACAATGCAAAGTTTGCTTTGTTTGATGCTTCCAAACCTAGTTGCTTGAGAACCAGTTGAAGACTCGAAATATTCGTGGTATCCAATAATGTTGGGGTGGTGCATTTGCTTCAGGAAAGCAGCCTCTCTTAAAGCATCGTCTTTTTGCTTCTTGTCCAGTTTTGCTATGTCAACCTCCTTCATCACATACACTTGGTTGTCTCGGTTGTCCTTCATCAGGAAAACTGTTCCGAACCCTCCCGCTCCTAGCTTTTTTATGCGCGTGTAGTTCTGCATAGGATTATTGCTTGATAATAATGCCTCTTATGTATGTGGAAGAAAAAACGAAAAGAGAACAGTTGTTCACGAAAAGGGCAGAATTCTACTTAAAACGTCCGGCTACCGAATAAGACACAATTTGGGCACCCTTATCTTTCTTATTTTTTAAAATGTCTTTTAAAAACTGCATTCCTGTTCCTTCCCAATCAGAGTTAGATTTTTGTAAGATTTTTGTAAGATAAGTAACGAACCATTTTTACTGGAAAAAGATGGTAAATTTGCATAAACGTATATATTTTATTATTATATGTTGTATAGAATGAGGAATCCTAGTTGTTTTTATGTTTTGTAGTGTTTCAGCGCATTTCTATGAATGAACATATTTGTGTGAAACCACAAAGATTTAAGTAGTAATTTGAAGAGAACAAGCGCGCTTGAAATGTGTATACTCAAAAAACATTCGTAATTATATAAGGACGTGTTTGTCAGTTACAGCAATAAGAAGGAAAACATCGAAATAATTCATAAACTATTCCGTAATTCATGTAAAAACTTATCTATTAAAAAATCAATCTCATTTTGAGTGGTTTCACCGTTTCTGCATTTCCTTTTCATCTACGTGAAAAACAATACATATACTTGATCAACTCTTCTAATCTGTATTTATACAGTGCAAATAGACGGAAAAAACATCTGTCCATTTTAGCGTTGTCTCGTATATTTTTCAATTTCTTTGTATTACTTGGAGTTGATAACCCAAACCGTCAATTTGCTTAGGATTAGACTACTCGCTACACACTTTCAAAGTAATTACAATGTTCACAGTCATCTCCCATACTTCTATGACGATTGCACAAGTCAAACGTGCGATTGAAAACGAGAAGCACTGGCCTGCTCAAGTAAGTATTTTTCAGTGATAAATATTTCAATACAGAACAGAGGTATCATTATAGCATCTAAGTCGCGAATATCAACATGCGTTTATCTAACATCCATATACTTTTGATATTCTTCATGTCCATTGCGCGTGTTACATAGAGTTTGAACCTCTATATGCTGGGAGATAAACGACTGAAGGAGAACGCAATAGCAAGGACGAGTTGTTTGGCGTAACGTTAGACCCCGCGACGTCTTACTTGAGTGGTCCTGTGGAAGATCACATGACTCTGTCTCAACTCAAAGTCACGAAGAAGAAACACCCACCTCTATTCTTTACTGTAGACGTGGAGAAAGAGAATGGGGATGCGGGTGTGCTGAAGAGGGAGGAGAGCAGTGCGTTCAACTTCAACGCGGTCGAGGCTTCTGAGCTGTTTGCTTTGTCTCTCGCCAATGCTTCTCCCGCGATGAGCGCAGGGGCGGAGGTTATTCCGTTCACATTGGAATCTATTTCCTCCTCTTAGCAAGGGGTTGAGCGGAAGGGCAAGAGAGGACAAACAGCGGAGGGAAAATGGGGAGGGAGCAGGGACAGTGGTTGCTGAGAGGGTGTTCGGGGGGAGTTAATGGGGGAGATGGGGAAAGAAAGCGTAGGCGACGAGGCAAGAAGGGCTAACACACTGAGGAATTCTGCGGCGAGGGGAAGAGCTGTTCATCAAACCGTCATTGAACTAAAAGATGCAAATGAGAAGAAGCTAACTAACAGACAACAGCAATATCAACAACAGCAACAACAACAACAGCAGCAGCAGCAACATCAGCAACACCAACAACACCAACAACAAGAGGATTCGAATCAACCTGGGAAACACAAGAACTCATTGTACACCGACCCTTCCTCTGCCTCTGATAGTTCTCGTGCTCGCACTCCTCTTCCCTCCCTTTCCCCTCCCTCTCCCTCTCCCCCTCCCTCTCCCCCTTCCGCTGGGGGATGGGGGAGCAAAGAGAAGAAGGACAAAGATAGAGATAAAAGAGAGAGGAGAAGAGGGAACAGGAGAGAGAAGACACTGCTCGTCGATCCAAGCTGAGGAACAAGAAGCCTTCTGTTTCATCTCCCTCCTCTTCTTCCTCTTCTTCCTCTTCTTCCTCTTCTTCCTCGTCTTTATCATCCCCACCGTCCTCTTCCCCCTCTCTCTCGGGGCTTTCTGTAGAGGATGCGTTGCTGGGCTGGTCGATGGCGAAGCAGGAGGAGGAGTCTATTCTGAACAGAAATCGAATTCTGTCTGTTACCCAATCCGTTTCTCCCCTTTCCGTGTCGGAAGCTAGGATTTTTAACAGTACTCCTCCTCTTTCCTCCGTTGTTTCACAAGAGCTCTTTGCCTTCTCTCGCCTAACTCTCGCGGACTTTTCCTCGAACTCGATTAAGGACTTCTGGAGCTTAGGCACTCTGCCCTTCCTCTCCTCTCTCTCTCTTTCGTGCAACGCCATTTCCAAAATAGATATTCCCCCTCCTCTCAATCTCCTCTCCTCTGCTCCTCTCCTTCTCTCCCAGCCTCACTCTTCCTCTTCTCCTTCAACCTCGTCCTCTGGTGCTGGCCGTGAGGGGAAGGGGAGGCGGAGGAGGAGGAGAGGGGGAGACAAGCAGGGGGAGAGAGAGGAGAGGAAGACGGGTTAGAAAGCGACAGTGGGAGACATGATCCCAATAACGAGGAGGAGGAGGAAGAGGAGGAGGAAGAGGGGGAGGGCAACGAAAATGGAGATGATGAGGGGGAGGAAGAGGGGAGGGGAGAACAGAGGGAGGGGGTAAGGGAGAGAAGGGAGAGGAAGAGGTAGGGTGGAGGCTCAAGTGGCTGGAAGATTGCTTTGAGACGGATGAGCTGAGGGAGGAGGTGAGGCAGATGGAGAAGATCTACCTTTTCATCGTAGCTCATTCACATAACCTTTGGGATGGGGTATGGGGATATCACCCTCCTTCCACTGCTTCCACTCCTTCCTCTTCCTCCTCTTCCTCCTCTTCCTCTTCCCCTTCTTCTTCCTCTTCTTCCGCTTCCTCCTCTCGCATATCTTCTTCTTCTCATTCCCCTTCTTCCTCCTCCCCCTCGTCTTTTTTTTCTTCCCTCTCCTCGTCGGTTTCCTTTTCTCTGCCATCCGGTCCTCCCTATTCCTCTTTCTACCCCTCTTGGTGTCTGTTTAACAATCTCACCCACCTCGACGTATCGTTCAATTCGATCCCCTCCTCTTCCCTCCTCACTCTTTCCCTCCTTCCATCTCTCGTCTCCCTTGACTTGAGCCATAATGGGATTCGTTTCCTCCCTCCCGACCTGTCCTCCTTCATCGTCCTCACCCACCTCAACCTCTCTGGAAACCAGCTAGGGAAGCTACAAATAACGGAGTTCGACGGTAGGAGAGCGATGGTGAGAGCATATGTTCCTCCGAAGGAGAGGGCATTGAAGGCGCAAGCGAGGGAGAGGAGACAGCGCAGGGCGAAGCGGAGGGGGAGATGTCAGACGCTGCGGCGGAGGAAGAGTTCGCAGCGATGGTACGTGAAGAGGAGGAAGAGGCAGGGCTTGTGGTTGGGTCAACTGGGACTGAGGCCGTGCCTCCCTCTTCCTCCCTCTTCTTCACTGGTAAACTGAGGGAAAAAAGGGGAAGGGGTAGGGTAGGGGGTGCAGATTATGAAGAAGCGAGCAGTGAAGAGGAACAGGAGGAGGAAGAGGGGGAGGAGAAGAAGAGAGTCAAGTTGAGGGAACAGAGGGACGGTGTGGAGGGGGGAGGCGAAGGGGAAGGGGAAGGGGATGGGGAAGGGGATGGGGAAGGGGATGGGGAAGGGGAAGGCGAAGGCGAAGGGGAAGCGGAAGGGGAAGGGGAGGGAGAAGGAGAAGGAGAGGTAGAAGGGGAGGTCTCTTCGTGGAGACAAAATAAAATGAAGAGGGGGAGGGGAGGACTAAGAGGGAGAGCAGGAACACGGAGCAAGGAGAAGGAGAGGGAGAGGGAAAGGGAAAGGGAGAGGGAGAGGGAGAGGGAGAGGGAGGATGGGGGACAGCCGAAGAGAGAGCCGTTGGACATGCACACTCTTTTGTTCTATTCTCTCTCTTCCATCCCCAACCTCACCTACGTTGATTTGTCCAGAAATAACATCAAACACATACCACCGTTGGTTCCGTACTCGGAGTACAAGTACCCTTTCTCCTCTTCCTCCTCCTCCTCTTCCTCCTCCTCCTCTTCCTCCTCCTCCTCTTCCTCCTACTCCCCCTCCTCCTCCTCCTCCTCCTCTTCTTCTTCTTCTTCCTCTTCCAACTCATCATTCTCTTCTTTTCCTTCGACTTTCTTTTCTTCCTCCTTCTCCTCCTCCCACTCCTCCTACTACCCCCCTCCTTCCGCTGCTCCTCTTGACCTCTCTTTACTCAGAGACGGACTCTCATACATTGTCTGCCCTCCCCCGTCCTCTTCCACCTCTTCCACCTCTTCCGCCTCCTCCACCTCCTCTTCTTCTTCTCATCGTCCCTCCTCTCCCTCTCCCTCTCCTTCGCCTGCCTCCTCCTTCTGCGACTTCCTCTGGTCTGTTAGATTGGCAAATCAAGAGAGAGCCTTGCGTTTACACTCTTCTTCCTTCCTCTACTCTTCTGAGGAGGAGCGGGAGAGGGAGAGGGAGAGGGAGAGGGAGAGAGGGAAGGAGAGGGTGAAGAGTGGGAAGGAGAGGATGGAGGCGGATACAACGAGAAAGAGAGAGGTGGAGGAGGAGGAGGCGAGGGAAAGGGAGACCGCGGCGAAGAAAGAAGAGTTCCTGTGGATGAGGGAAAGGACGAAGAGGGCTTTAATCACGGTAGAGGAGAAGGAGGATGCGGGAGATTGGATGGGAGACGAAGCTTATAAAATATCTACGTTCAACGTACCTCTATCCAACCATTTCTGTCCCTCTCTCTCCCTCCCCCTTCCCTCCTTCCCCCTCTCCTTCCACCGGCCTCTCCTCCTCCCAGTCTTCTTCTTCGCTCTCCCTTTCCCCCTCCTCATCTCTCTTGTCCGTCTCCTCCTCGTCCTCCTCGTCCTCTTCTTCCTCTTCCTCCCCTTTCTCCCCCTCCCCCACCCCTTCTTCTCTGTGAGTGTGGCTGAGGCTGAGAATTCCCAATCTGTTCTTTCTCACTCGATGTTCGGAGAGGGATTGGAGGATTCGTATTGTCACGTGCCTTACATCTCGTCCTCCTTTTCCTCCTTCTCTTCTTCCTCCTCTTCCTCTTCTTCCTCCTCTTCCTCCCCTTCTTCCTCCTTCTCCCACCCCCACGTCGACAACACAAAACAAAATGAGAGTGTGTGTCCTTTCTCTTTCGACTTAGTATCTGCCATCCCTCTCTCTTCCCTTCGTCCGTCCTCTTCCTCTTCTTCTTCCTCTTCCTCTTCCTCTTCTTCTTCCTCTTCCTCTTCTTCCCCTAGTTCTCCTTCATCCTCGTTCGTGTCTTCTTCAACATTTATCACATCTCTCCTCCCCTCTTCCTCCTTCTCATCCTCCTCTTCTTCTTCATCCTCCTCTTCCTCTTCTTCATCTTCCTCTTCCTCCTCTTCTTCCTCTTCCCCTTCTTCTTCGTTGCTTCCGCCTTCTTCCTCCCGGCCCCCCGCCCTACTCCGTCGTCTCCCCTTAAGCACAACGAGCATTCAGTCTCATTGGAGCGAATGGAGTGTGAGCGTATGCGGGATGGAGCCCCTATTTCCCCGCTTAAGAGGAATAGATCTCTCTTTCAACTCGATCAAGAGAGAGTCAGACGTCTCCAACCTCTCTCACCTGCTCTCTCCGTCTCTGAGGTGGGTAGACCTTAGAGCAAACGGATTCAACGCTGATCCATACTCCACCGCTCCCTCCCTCCCTCCCTCCTCACCCGCAACTTCCTCTTCTTCCTCGGCCTCTGCTTCTTCCTTCTCTTCTTCTTCTTCTTCAGCTGCGCAAACTAATTTAAGGAAGAAATTTCCTATGCTGTTTCGTTCTCTGTGTCTTCCCCACCCTCTCCTCCGTGTCATACTCTTCCCTTCCTCCAGAACCCTTGCTTCCTCCGAATACTCCGGCATCCCCCCTCTTCCCTTTCTCCCTCTCACCCTTGTCTCCCTCTCTGTCTGCTTCTCTATCTTCTCCTCTCTCCACCACGTTTTCCTCTCTCTTTCCCAGTCGTTCCCGAAGAGGAGAGAGAGCGCACATCGTACAGACACCTCTTCCATTGCTTCCCTCTCCACCGTCTACTCCTCGTCCTCCTCCTCCTCCTCCTCCTCTTCTTTGCTAAATGCAGGAGTGAAGAAGCGACTAGGGGGAGTGGGAGTGGTGGATGTGGATGGGATTATGCGGGGAATAGACTTCCCTTCCATCGTCTCCTCTCTCTACCACTCCCCTCCCTCCCCCTTTCCTCCTCCTCCTCCTCGTCCTCCGTGTCATCTTCCCCATCCTACTCACTGTTAGCTGACCCCTACTCCTCCATCTTGGAGAGAAAGGAGCCTTTGTCTGTGTCTGTGTATACAGATATGGTTACTCGAGCAGATAGGGAGCGGATGACTGGGGGCAGGGAAGGGGACAGAGGAAAAGCTAAGGGTAGAAGGGCGGGCGAAGAGAAGGAGAAGGGGAAGGTGAGAGGGGTGAGGGGGAAAGGGTGGGTGGATAACGAAAATAGCCATTACAGAAGTGAAAGAAATCCAGTTGAAGGGGAGGAGAAGGGGTATCAACGAAGAGGCGTCGACGGCCCATTCGAAGTCTCTCGCCTTGTTCATCAGTCTTCTCTAGCTACCAGGCTTTCTTTTCCAACTTCCCCTTCCTCCTCCTCCTCCTCCTCCTCCTCTTCTTCTTCTTCTTCTTTCTCTCCCCCTTCTTCTTCGTTGGACACCTCTTTTTCTTCTTCCATCCCCCCCAGAAGTTCCCTCCTCCTTCATCTACTTTCGACCCCCTCCTCATCTCTAAGTCTTCCGTCCCCTCCTCCTCCTCCTCCTCCTCCTCTTCTTCCTCCTCTTCCTCCTCAGAACGCTCCTCCTCTTCTCCTCCCTCTTCCTACGGCTTGTGGGGTTTAAGAAGTGATATGGAGGGATTGGAGGGATTATACGATGACGAGGGAGAGAAAGACAGAGCGACGGAGGGAGGGGCAGGGGGAAGGGAAGGGTGTTGAGCAGAGCGGAGAGGAACAGGCTAACGCAAAGTCTCTCGTCGATCCTCTCCGCTCCCCTCGTGTCCTCCTCCAGGGCTTTGATGGGTGAGACTGCTGACAGGAGAAACAAACGGTATGTGAGAGAGAAGAGTAGGAGAAACACCTCTGATCGTCTGCACCCCTCCGCCTTCCCCTCCTCTTCTTCCTCTTCCTCTCTCTCTGGCCCTTCCAGGGCTTCTGCCGCTGCGCTGGACTTGTTCCCCGAACGTAATCCTTCCTCTGCCTACTATTCGTTCGTCGCTGGCTCTCCTTTCCAGCAGAAAAGGGCGGAGGCCCCTTCCTTCCCCTCTAGCCTCCGCAACGAAAACGGGGGTCTGGCGGGGAAAAGGGCAAACGGAGCTGGCGAAGTAGGAGGACTGAGGGGGGAGAGGGGGCCATGCCAGGCATCGTAGGCTCAGTGGCGGTGGGGAAATACAAGAGAGCAATCGACGAAGCAGTTAAATCAATTGCCATAATATCAATCGGAGGAGCTGCCCTCTCTTCTTCCTCTTCCTCCTCCTCCTCCTCTTCTTCTTCTTCTCGGTCGACCGCTTCTTCCTCATATCCCCGTTCCTCCACTGCTGCGAAGGCAAACGCCCTCGTCTCGACATCGATCGACGCCCTCTCTTCGCTTTCGAACAATGGAACGTCTTCCCTGTCTCCCTATGCCCTGTGCCCCTCGTCCCCCTCCTCCTCCTCCTCCTCTTCTTCTTCCTCTTCCTCTGCCCTCGTGCTGAGAGAAGGAGAGTCGATCAACGGATCCCTCGCATTGAGAAACAACAACAAAGACATAGGAAGAATGAGGGACTCTGCTCAAAAGGTGGCTGCGCTGAAGCTTTTCAGGAAGAGGGAGATGGAGAAGCAGAAGGTACGCACCATCTTAACCTCCGTCAGTTCAACCATCGCAGACGACATCTACGGACGCAAACAGAAGTAGGCAATGTGTAGTGACGTTAGATTGCTCGAATCAACTCGATGGAAGCGTATGGCCCTGTAGGGCGTTCTGCAGTACAGTTGTCTTTGTAGTTACCCACCGATCTACACAAAGTTATCATTTGTGCTTAGAGTTCTCGTTTGTCCTTTTCATTTTGATTCAACCGTTCCTTTTTTGTTTTGCTCTATTTTATTTTAGTTTATTTTATTCTTTCATATCTTCTGTTTTACTTTTTTTTTAATTTCTTTTATTCCGTTTATTTCTTTTACTTCGCTCGCTTTCTATTCCGTGTTCTATAGTTTCCTTTTCGGACTATTGCAGTCAACAGCACACTCTAAAATCCGATACACGTGCATTTAGCTCACATACCCTCAGAAATAAACATTTGACTTTATTCATCAAGGCCAAAGACAAAAATATCGATAGCAAGTGTTGAGTTGATCATCTACCTGAAATGCTCTGAAATGCTCACTCACTTGTACGTGCATCCATATATGTTTGCGCGTGTTTGTGTGGTTATAGTACATCTGATTCTCAAGTAGTTATTATCCTGTATTCCCCGGACCATACAGCGATCGTTATGATTAAAGAGTTGGCAAAGGAGAAGAAGATATGGAAAGGGATGGGAGAGAAAGCAGGCGGATAGAGGATAGGAGCTACTATACAACGAGGAACGAGAAACTAGTGGGCATATGACGGGGATCATAGACAGTTTGCGGGGATATGAGGGGGACCTAAGGGAGAGATTATGCTTCAGTTGAAGTTGTACTCCAGGGTTGTAATTTCCCTGGGTAATACTCTTTATGAAATATGAAATTACACACACACACATATACACACACCACTTTTTACAAAATAAAACCAACTCAGACTAGTGATTAGACAACTATAAAACACTATTAAACACTATATTACTCACAAATGCAAACATACATTCGCTACTTATAAACTGAAGGGAAAGGGTTCGAATAAGCAAAGAAGGAAGCAGAACTGGAAGAAGCGACAAGGAAAGGCGTATCGTAATACATGTAAGAGTCAACACATGCAAGAGACACATGCACTTTATGCAAGTACGCGTAGATTATCAGCAGATACAGACATCATTCTACGCAAGTGCAGCGCCTATGCGTATCTGACTATGAACCACGAGAATGACATACACATACAAAGAAGACAATGACGCAAACAACAACGAGTCCAGAATGCTGTGAAATAAGATCAACAGCAAAACACAGACACAGGAACAAGAACAAGAACGGAGGAGAACGAAGAGAACAGAGATGAGGAAATAGAAGAGGAAGGGTGAGAGAGCAAAGAACGAGGGAAGAGGAGAAGTGTAAGGGAGGAGGAGAGAGATAAGGGAGGAAGAGGAAGAGGAAGAGGGAAGAGTGACGGAGGTCTTCGTGCGATTATGCAGTCTTGAAGTAGAGTCTTCCTGCCTGCGTGAGAGATCTTACTCCCTTGTACGGCTTGTAAGAAACGTTCTTGATGGAGAGTCCGAAGACCTTCACATTGGAGGGAGAGAACTTCTTGACCTGGAAGAACACTCTAACCGAAGGCTTGTCTTCCTCCGCCAACGCCCTGTCTGAGTAGTTCACGGTGCCTCTCATGACGGGGCGTTGGCCCTTCCCCATCTTCCCCACGTCCCATCGCACTGTCTTGGTCTTCTCATCTACTTTGACGACACCGAGGGAGGCCGAGAAGGAGGAGGAGGTGATGGTGGGGGAGAGGGGGAACACCACCACTACGTCTTGTGCTTCCGAACAAATGATGATGTCGGTGGAGAGCTGGATCTGGATCTTTGCAGAGGACTCCCCCACTCAAACGAAGGCGTGGCGATGAGAGGGAGGCGTGGGAGAGCTTTGGTCCTGAAAGTGAAGAGGGTGAACTCTCCATCAGGAGGAACAAATGACACGACTCCATCTCTCTCAAAGCGAAGGATTCGCACGCACTGATGGAGGGACGAGTCGTCGAGGGATTCGGGGGAGGAAAGAGTCAGAGAGACATCGGGCATCCCTGACAGCTGGCATTTGCAACGAACATCTCCGAACACTCCACCACTCAACACACTTCCATCTACTCCCACTGTCGCATCGATCGACTCAACCACGTCCAGGTAGATCTACACATACACACACGCACACACATAATACACATGCATCAAGAAGTTAGATGCTGGTTACAGAAGATGAAAGCAACATGTCTTGTGACGATTCCTTCCCACTCCCTCCTCCTCTTTAGTCCAGATTTCCAATCACACTCTATCATCTCATGTCCTTCACACCCACCTCCTGCCCTTATACCCCTCTATCCACCCATCACACCCCCCACCCCCCATCCACATGGCTATACTCATCTACCCTCTCCCTTTCCTCAACGTGTCCCATTCTTGGGAGGATCCATCTCTTACATACATACCTCATTGGTCATGTACTTGATTCCAAGTCTTCTCCACGGAATGACGCTGGATGCCTGCACATCGACGTCCTTGACGGCAGAGGAGGACTCCACCCCCGCGATCACACTCAACACCTTACGGGCAACAGTTGGGGGAACTATGATCTCTTTCAGTTGTCCGATCTCGGTCGTCAGGGGAAGACCTCCGTCGCAGAACTCATCGAGCAACTGGTAGATGATAGAGAAATGGTCTCGTACAGATGTTTCGGTCGGGGACTTGAAGTACTCTGTTAGGATAGACAAAAATTTCTCTTGGGCATCTATCACAAACAACGGAGGACATTCCTTCGTCACAACCGTCAGAAATATCAAATCGTTCTTTGCTATGTGAATAAAATATAAGTTTGCCTCTGAGAACACGGGGGGACATTGTCTCGTGAAGGCGTTTTTATCACATGCTCCCAAAACACTTCGCACACATTCCTGTTTACTCTCTCACCCCATTGCTTTTCTATCAGAATCTCTCTATACACCACACACCATTATTCACACCATACAATCATCGAACAGTTAGTTTTGTCTCACAAACGAATCCTACAAATTTCTTTGTTCAAGCACCCACCAATGAAGACTCAAGAGTGGACTTCAGAGGCGCAATCTCATCCATTGTTCATTGTTCACAGTCAATACAGAGCACTCTTTCTAGCGCTCACATACACACTCAAACAAGTTTCTTGACAAACATATATACTTTCAATAGTATATCCAGACTCTCACACATTTATCGCATCACAACCGTACAGAAAACATACCCTGTAGAATTGATAATGAACAGATTCTGAAGCATGAGCTACACCTATTCAATTCTCAATATTTAATATACACTATGCTAACACTTGAAATTTTGTGGGTCAAGTGAAAAGTTTAAAAAGCTCGTCCTCCACCTAGAAAGAAAATTGTGTTTTCTTTGTTTATCGTATTTAAGTCGAAAATTCTCAGAATGTCCAGATCATACATATTTCAAAACATTATCTATGTTTTGAATAATTTTCATTCGAGAGGGTTTCTCTATATATAAAAAATACTACAGGAACCCAGCTTTATTCGTATATATAATTATGAATAAGGATAGTTAGAGCCCACGGACAGTCAATAACTTAATTGCCTTAAGGTTTATTCATTACATCATGTACATTATACTATGCCATTGTCTATTTCATTACGTGACATATTCGTTAGTCTATATTTCCCGTTGAAATAACATCAATTTGTAGTTTATTCAAAGTACTTTCGATTTTCGTAATTGCCCGACAGTCCAACATTACAGCATTCAGCATTCTTCTATTTTAATACATTTCACATCCAAACTATTACCTAACCTAGACTCGCATCTTCTCTTTACACCATGCAACTTCTATATAACATAGAATGACTAAGGCTGCTCCTCCTGCTCCTCCTGTTTACGGAAAGCACTTCACTTTCCCTTCTTACTACAAGCCTGATGGACTCGACGTTTTCTCTGAGAACCTCGTGTACTACGCCAAGCTCGGAGCTTACAAGTGGAAGCACGTTGGAACCTTCGGAAAGGTTGTGAAGTACTCCGCTTTCCCCACTATGTGCTACATTTGGTTCCGTGACTGCTCTGCTGGTAACAACGACCCTTACAACAACTACAGAGTTAAGCAGAACGTTGTTTAATTTTGCTTTCGTTTTTTGTTATCAGTAATACGCAAACATTATTAAGCGTTGAGTACTTATCCTATAGTGAATATTGTAGGATAATCAGTTTAGGTAGAATAAAAATTATATATGCTTTCTTAAAATCATTGCTTTGATTTAGTTAGATTCATGTATATCTTGTCTTGCTCACATAACCTACACGCATACTTTCTTTTGTAATCATACTAGTGAACATCTAACGTATCTTCGTTAGATGGACATTCATGTCCTTGCATGTGAACATCAAACATAATTTTACTGTTGCTAAAACGCATGCTGATGTAGAGTACTCGCTGTTACGTACATTCACACAAATTATCGGAGAAAGAGACAACATTCACTTTTGTTAATACCATCTACAAGTTGCATTACACCACCGAATAAAGGCCTGCAGACAAGCACTAAACTTTTTGTAATAATTATATACACAGTGTACAGATCATGAATATTTTTATTAGATCACGTTCTTACAAATAGACAGAGATGTCGAATTTCTTTCTGCTATTCCACAGGCATCGGCAAGATGTATAAGGGTCAGCGCGAGTGAAGGCTCATTAGAAAAGTTTATGGTTCTTAGAGAAGAAAAGTATTCGTAATTCTAACAGTGGGGGGTAACAACAGCTTGACAGAGAAAAGTCGCACGATTTAGTCGATTTGAACTGGGAGTTTGATTCCGATTAACTGCCTGCGCAGCAAACGATGTGTATTCGTCACCTAATATGCCAGCCTGGAAGGCATTGCTTGTGCTCAGTTTTGAAGATGAGAGATCGGCTTGGCTCAGACTACCAAGCAGCATGCTGACGGCGGAGATTGATCTTTCTTGAAGGCGGTCCATGAGACTTGAACCGCGTGCCATTTACTTTGGGGAGCCGAACGATGCAGCTACATTAATTAATCACGAAGTGAAGGAACCCGTAACAAAAGAAAGAAGAAGGAAAAAAAGAAAGACAAATGAAAAAAAGGGCAAGGAAAGAAACAAAACATTGATGAACAGGGAAGAAATAAATAATTTTTTTTATTTTTTATTCTTTTTTTTTTTAAATTTCTGCTCAATTTGGCACTGCAATTGGCAATTATTCGTCGTCACTGTCTTCAGCGTTCCACTTGGTAACCTTCGAAGACATATAGTCGTCGTCCAACACCTTCCAGGAGGACTTCTTCTCCGCCTTCTCCTCTACTTCCTCCTCCTCTTCCTCCTCCTCCTCTCCTCCGTTGTTGGACTTCTGGACAAACTCAGCGAACCCAGCCTTGACCTTCTCACTCACTAAGCATCGTGAGCAAAAGGAGAGCAATAGTAAGCAGTAGATGATCATACAACGAAAAACATACACAACCAATACCCACAGTAGATCGAGTAGGAAGGACATCAGCAGCATTTGTGCCCACCGAACATCGCCGTTCCCAACACAAGTAATTCACAAGAGTGCAATATATTCGACAGAAATATACAGTAAAACAACGACAATTCACAGATTTGGGTTAGAGTTGAAGTAAGTAGACATATACCTATACCTATTGATTACATACACAACAATTAAAAAAGCAAACATATAAGGCAGAGGGGACCTCAGCATCCAGACAAACAAAAACAACATCCTTGAGCCACCCCGGATGCACACATAGCCCATACAAAGTACAACGCACCTTCATTCTTCTTGGCCTGAGAAAGACTGTCCACAGCAGTCTGCTCGAGCTCCTTTTGTTGCTTATGCACAGCATTGAACAAAGTGACCACTCCCTTAGTGGCAATCTTTACAAGAGAACGCTCCCTCTCGTTGAACTCAGCCTCCACATGGTCACGAGCAAGAATAGCCTTCTTCTCTCTTCTCCTACGGGCCTCCTTTGCCTTGGCAAGAGCCAATTGCTGTTCCTCAGAGAGAGAATCAATCTTCTCCGCTCTCTTCTGCTTCTTCAATTCTCTTCTCTTCTCTCTCTGCTCAGCCCTACGCTTGGAACTGGCCGACAGAGCTCTCTCATCTTTCTCATCCTCCTTCACAGTCTTCTTCTCAACCTTTGCAACCTTCTCCTGCTTACGGTTATCATCATCATCTTCAGAGTCATCCTCCTTCCCAACAAACCCACTCAGAAGAGCACCGAAGGATTTATCATCCACGACTTTCCTTCCCTTGGACTTTCCTTTCTTTTCCTTCTTTTCTTCATCGCTCTCTCCATCTGTTCCATCAGGCTCAACATCATCAAATGAGACATCCTTGTTCTTTGCAATCTTTTTGCTCAGAGTGTCCCACTTCATTTGGTTATCCAAAATCAAATCCTTCTTTTCATCCTCACTGACTTCTCCATTATCCTCTTTCTTTCCCTTGCGCTTGAAATTCACAGACTTCTTTGCTCCCTTCACTGAACTACGCCTAGACGACATATCTGCTTTTTTTGAATGAAAAAGTAATAGTTAAGTGCTTCACTATTATCCCTATACATTCCCAGATTTTTTAATTTCAAAATAGATTTTTTTGTTTCGAACAATTCGAATATTCCTTCTAATCTTAACGCCCCGAAGTGCGCTTATTATGCATATGCTTTTCGCTTCTAGTTGCAAACACATTCACACTTAATATCTGTTCGTGATACATTAAATGGTTTAGATTTCATTCTAGACTGTGTGGGTGGGGAGGGGAGGATACGCACATAAGAGTCTTAGATTGTAGCTCCTTCACGCTGGTACTATACATCCTCTCTTCATTCAAATAAATGCACATCTTTCGTTTTAATAATCGTCATTTCACGCAGAAGGCGAACATGCGTATTCGAAAAAAAAAATGCATTACGAAACCATTCCCAGGCTAAATAGAGAAAATACACGTTTTACTAATAATTATCCTGTTTTCAAGAATGAACAATCTCACATACTTTGCTCCATAAAGTTTGGTCATGTAGTCTTCAGGCAACACGTACATCAAATTATCATATTATTCCTCTCTTCGTTCACGCATACGCTCCGAGGTCTCAATTTGAAAAAATTAATTACTTCCTGTCCTAAATTAATTATTCAGCTAATTTATATCGATTTAAGTAACAGCAACCGCTTCGTTTCCTAGTAGTACGTTTTGTAGCGCATTCAAGTAGTGTAAAGCATCTTTACTTACTTTTAAACATCTTTCTCCACACATATAACGGAGAAGTGAGCCTCAAGAGAGAAACAAAGCCCGTTTCCTTGGCTGTGGTTTCGTTACCTTTTCCTTTTTAAAAGACGTTAAAGACACAATAAAAAACAAAGAACAACAATTCCAGCTTGAGTATCGTATAAATTCTACATTTTATGACATGAAATGACATAGGTAGTTTATTACACGCCCATAGTTATATATATTTCTGTATTTTATGATCTTGCGCGCAATATACATTATGAATTTTTTTGCGAGAAATAATAGATTTTTAACAGAAAAATTTTGTCTGTCGTCCAGAAAGTTTCACTGTTGCGCAAGTTCGTTAATTACATGTTTTACGATTATATGACAGTCTGAGAATATTAATTTTCATGTCTGCATGCCTACCATCTTGTAATTCATTACAAAAAAATAGTTAAAACTATGCTTAAATGCAGTTTTTTTGTTTGCAGTTATTTTAACCCGCTATTTCTTGCTTCCATTTTTATCGCCGTCTAGAATATGCCTGAAGCTACTTCTTACAATCCCAACAGCACCGTGGTTGAGATGACCATCAGCTGTGAAGGCCTCCCGAAGCGTGGAAAGGCTTTTGTCAAGGCTTCCCTAGCCCTTTCGCAGTCGTGTACAAGAAGCAGAAGAACTCTGACGAGTGGTCTCTTATTGGAAACACTGAGGTCGTGAAGGACACCAAAAACGCCCACTTCACTTCTCGCGTGTACGCTGGATATGTCGACGTGTCTTCTGAGGAGTACTTGCTTAAGCTGTACCTTGCCACCAAGGACAACATCCAGAAGATCAACGCTAAGGACACTACCGTCCTTGACTCTGAGGAGTACTATGGATCCGTTAAGTACACCCTCACCGACTTGCTCAACACCAAGAACCTCAAACTGAAGCTCTCCAACGCCCAGAATGCTGCTGAGTCTGTGAACATTGGAATCACTGCCAAGAAGCTCGAGAATGAGAAGGAGTACGCTGAGGCCAAGTTCACCCTCAAGGACATTGGAGTTCACCGTGCTCGTGTCGACTTCTACGCATTGGACAATAACGGAAAGGCTGAGAAGACCCCCGTGGACTCCACTACTGTGGTGAAGAAAATTGACGGGTCCTACCGCTTCGGAAGCACTTTGCTCCCCATCTGGTACTTCCGCGAGCGCAACGCTGCTGGACGCCTTGAGGCCAGAGTGATCGACTACGAAAACAACGTGTCTGTTGGAAACGTCATCACTTCCGTCGACGAGCTCTCCGGACTCGTGGCTCTCACCGCAACCGCTTCTGATCTCAGCAGAGAGCCTTCTCAGTCTGGAAAGAGAGGAGCCCGCTCTGTGACCGGCAAGGACCGCGTCGATCTGCTTGTGCAGCCCACCAACACCGCCAACAAGAAGCGTGTGGTGTTCTCTGTCGTGCGCTTCTTCACCTACATCCACCACTCCTTCGACCTCTACCTCAACGCTGGAGTGTCCTTCAATGTTGTCTTCGTCGCCGACCTCCGCAACCAGAAGAGTGCCCCCACCGGATCTCTCCTCCGTCTCGCTGGAAAGTCCGACGCTGAGTCCAAGGATGACGCTCACTCGAAGACTTACGTTGGAACCGAGGAGCAGCAGCAGTCTTTGCACCAGAGAGTGAAGAGAGTTGCGACGATCATGGATGGGTTCGGAAAGGACACCAATCAAGTCATTAAGTACTCCGCTTACGCCTACGGGCTCAGCCCCGCCAAGGGAAAGCAGTCCTCCGGGTTCTACAGCGTCTGCGACGTCCCCTCCCTAATGTCGATGAAGTTTCTCAGGGATTCAATAAGTTCTTCAAGCCCGACTCTTTCAAGGAGGTCCCTTCAGCTTCCTTCGTCGATGTTGTTGAGTACATCTCTCAGAAGGCAACTGCCAAGTTCGACGAGGAGAAGGTGTACACCCTCGTGATGGTCATTTCCGACTCGAAGGTCGAGGATGTCCCTAAGGTGAAGGGAGTCATCTCCAACGTGTCCACCAGACCCGTGTCGGTGTATGTGATCGGAGAGGACAAGGTCATCGCTAAGAACGTCAAGAAGGTCGAGGGAGACGCCAGGACTACCATCGCTAACGGATCAGTAAGGAAAAACGTCCACTGGCTTCCTGTCACTCGTCTCGCCGACAGCTCCAAGTCTTGGAACGAGAAGGAGGTGGAGAAGGACGTGACTGCCAATGTTATCTTCTCTCTCCCCACCCAGCTCTCTCAGTTCATCAAGCACACCGACTCCCACGTCCTTGACGACAAGAAGGAGGAGGAGGAGAAATCTGAGGAGAAGGCCGAGGAGAAGGAGGCTAAAGAGGACCAGATCGCTCAGAAGACTGAGGAGAAGGCCAAGGATGAGGAGAAGACTGAGGAGGCTGTTGTGGCTGCCGTTGTTGCCACCCCCGTGGCTTCTCCCGCCTCTTCCCCCGCCTCTTCCCCTGTGAAGTCTGCCCCTTCTTCACCTCTCAAGGCTGAGCAGGAGGAGGATGAGCCTGTCATCGTTGGAAACCTCGGAGACTCTTTCGTCAACATCGACAAGGAGGACGCCCTCGAGAAGGAGACCGAGGCTGAGATCGAGACCGCCACCGAGGAGAAGGTGGAGGAGAAGACTGAGGAGAAGACCGAGGAGAAGGCCGAGGAGAAGGTGGAGAAGGTGGAAGTAGAAGAGACTGCTGAGGCTGAGGCTGAGGTTGTGCCTGAGTCCTCCACCGAGAAGACTGCCGAGGAAGAGGCCCAGCCCCAGACCGAGACTGAGACCGAGATCCTCGCTATCGAGGACAAGTCTGCCCACGAGAACCTTGCTCGTGAGAGATCTGCTGGAGAAAGAGAGAAGCAAACCTTCGAAGACTTTGTTGATCGCTACCCTCACCACCACCATCATCACTGCCGCTGCTGCTGCCACCTACTTCTTGTCCGCTCACAAGAAGCTCTAAGCTAGTTAACGCCTAGCCTTGCCCTCCTTCCCGCTCGCCTATTTATTTGATTTTCTCTGCTATGTTCTGGTATATAGTTTTAATATCACTATTGTATACATTTGATATTCTTTTGTGCCCCATGTGCACAAATGCTTAAACTTCAACGTATGCTTTTTCTAAGTAATGTTTATACCATATCTATTTTTGATTCGCTTTATTGTATTTAGTTTTCATCTACGTTTTTTCTTTTTTTTTCTGCACCTTCTAATTATTTCTTTTCATTTTAGTTTAGACACGATGTATTAAGATTGTCTTTTTATATTCACAGACCTTATGTCCGTGTTTTCTACTTTCTTTTGAATGCAGAAGTTCGCCGTATTTATTAAGTTTTGGTCGATCTATAAAATGTTTCTTGTTTGCCAAGAAGACGTGATAGAACGGTTGTGGACTCCTTCCTTTTTAGTAAAAAAAAACAGAAAAAAAACAGCAAAATCTAGGGTATATACTGGCCAATACAACAATTAATCGATGCATAGCAGTCTTCACATGCAGTTACTGGAGTCCTCTCTGTTGGGATAGAAAAAATAGTCGCATACAAAATAGTTCTCGCTTAATTTTGCCGTTTCTGTCTTTTTTTTTTTTTTGGTTTTTCATTTTTTCTTATCCTCCCCTGGTTTTTCTTGAAGCATAATTCGTATCATCTGCATTCATTTTCTATTTCGAACACAACATTTTTACATTCATTTCCTATTGCATACACGCAATTATGTATGCTCTGCATATATTCAATAATTTTTTTGTTGGAGTATTCTTGGTTTTCTTTGTTTTATCCTCGTTTGGTAGTAACGGCGCGTACATCGTGAATTCAACTCTACTGGTGATTATTTTCTTTCCTCTTACGCCAGTTCTTTAATTGAATATAGTCTTATCCATTAGGGTTATTGCGTGGTTGTCTAACAATACCTTTATGCTTGTTTTATCTGCTCACATTGGTTAAACAGTATGCTTGCTTAAAGAAATTTAAATCTTTCAAGATCTTAAAGTAATTGTCCACAGTTGATTTTGTATTCGCAATCTTTCACCTCAAAACATACCAACAAGCAGCATTGGCATTAGCTGTTAGCATTCCGATAGTCAATACAGAGAGCGCCACCATCATCTTACTTTGTCTGGACTATGGTTTCAACAGAAGAAGCAACGCAAAGAATTCAAACGCAAGCGCAAGAGAGGAAGAGTGGGGGAGTGAGTTCGGGGACGGTGAGGCAAGAGGGGGACCTGGAAACAGGGAAGTTTACTTACGGAAAGAGCGAAAGGAGTCCGACGACCGAACTGTCGGGAAAAAGAGAAAGGGAAAGGGACAAGGAGGTTGGCCAGAGGGGAGGGAGGGAGAGAGAGCGGGGGTGGAAGTGGGAGCGGAGGTGCGAGTAGGAGTGGGAGTGGGAAAGAGAAACTAGCTGGAGCGGCCGGGCACAACACAAGTAAGTTTTTGAGTAGGTCTAAGGGAAAAGGAACGGGTGTAGACTTGGGAGGAGTAAGCAGAAGAGGAGGAGTGGAAGTAGGAGGAGGAGGGAAGTAGGAGGAGGAGTAAGCATGAGTGCTGTGATTGTAGGGGGTAAGGCACCTAGGTCTTCTCTCTCTCTCCCTCTCCTTTCCCCTCCTCTTCCTCTCCCTCCTTCCAGCCTATCCCATTCGTTTCTGCCCCCTTCCCCTCGCTCCTCTTCCCCCTCCCCCTCCTCTTTCCTCACCCATACATCACCTCTCTCCCTCTACCTCTCTTCCTCAACCCTCTTTCATTCTTCTCCATCTGAAGTAAACAAAGGTATGGGACCCTTTCTCCTCTCCCTCTCACTGCCCTCTCTCCCTTCCCTCCTCGTCCTCATCCTCTTCCTCTTCCTCTTCCTCTTCCTCTTCCTTTTCCTCTTCCTCTTCATCGAACTCATCCTCTTCTACCCCCTCTCATCTTCATCCTCCTCTTTCTCTATCTCCCCTTCCGCTTCCTTTTTCGGTTCTAAATCTTACTCTTCTATTTCCAAACACTCCCTCTCTTCCTCCGACTCTTTCTCATCTTCCCCTTCTCCTTCTCCTCTCCCCCTCTCCTTCTGACTCTCCTTCTAACTCACTCTCATCCTCTACTTCTCCATCCTCTTCCTCTTCATCTTCGTCCCCCGCTTCCTCTTCTCATACGCTAACCTACAACTCCTTCTTCCCCTCTTCCTCTTCCTCTTCCTCTTCCTCTTCCTCTTCCTCTTCGTTTTCCTCTTCCTCTTCTTCTTCCTCTTCCTTTTCCTCTTCCTCTTCTTCTTCCTCCTCTTTTCCGAAAACTCAAAAGACACCTCAGAGAGTTAAGAAGGCGAACCCATTACAAGAAGGGGAGAGGGAGGGAGGGAGAGAGAGAGAGGGAGAGAGAAAAGGGAGTGGAGGGAAAGAGGGAGAAGGAGGCAGCGAGAAGGAAAGAAAGAGAACAAGAGAAAGAGACAGGGAGCAGGATAATACAAAAGTAGAGGGAGAGAGAGCAAGGGAGAGGGATAGGGGGGAGAGGGAGGAGAGGGAGGAGAGGGAGCGCGAGAAGGAGGAGGAGAAAGGAAGGGAAGAAGGGAAGGAGGAGAGGAGGGGGGTGGAGGGAAAGGAAGATAAGAGAGGCAGAGTGAGAGAGAGAGAATTAGAAAGGGAGAGGGAGAAAGAGAGGGAAAAGGAGGCGGAGAGGGAGAAGGAGAAGGAGAGAGAGGAGAGAGAAAGGCAGAGAGATAGGAGGATAATGCGAGCTAAACTAGAAAAAGAGAGGGAAAAAGAGAGGGAGAAAGATAGAGAGAAGGAGAGGGAAAGGGAGGTGGAAAGGGGGAAAGAGAGGGAGAGATTGAAAGAAAGAGAGAGAGAGATAGCCAAAGAGAGGGAGAGAGAAAGGGAGAGGGAGAGGGAAAGGGAAAGGGAGATAGAGAGAGAGAGGGAGAGAGAAAGGGAAAGGGAGAAAGAGAAGGAGAAGGAGAGGGAGAAGATCAGAGAGAGCGAGCGGAAGAGAGAGAAGGAGAGAGAGGAGGAGAGAGAAGAGGAGAAGCGAAGGAGAGGGGAAAGAGGAGAAGAGCAGAGCTCATCATCGCGAAGGAAAGGGAAAAGGAAAGGGAGAGGGAGAGGGAGAGGGAGAGGGAAAGGGAAAAAGAAGACAGAGAAGAGAGGGAGAAGGAGAAGGAGAAGGAGAAGGAGAAGGAGAAGGAGAAGGAGAAGGAGAAGGAGAAGGAGAAGGAGGAGGAGAAGGAGGAGGGAAAGGAAAGAACAGGGAGAAGGGCAGAGAGAGAGTGAGAGAGAGAGGGAGAGAGAGAGGGAGAGAGAGAGGCAGAGAGAGGAGGAGAGATGAGAGAGGAGAAAGAAACAATTTTTCCTCGAGCTTGCCAGTTTCCCCTTACTTTCCCAGTCCGTTTCTCCATCCGTTTCTCCATCCGTTACTCCATCCGTTACTTCATCCGTTACTGCCTCTCCTTCTTCTCCTTACCCTACCAAGCCTCACTTTCTTTCTTCCATCTCTCCCCTCCCCCTTCCGCTTCCTCTTCCCCTTTCCCTTCCCTCTTCCCCCTCTCTGCCTCCTTCCTCCTCTCTTCCTCCTTCCCCCTCTCATCCTCCCTCTCCTCTTTGCTCGTTCCTTCTTCTTCGCTCCGTCGTCCTCTCCCTCTCTCCCTCACTCGTCTCCCTCTCACGTCTCTCCCTCTGATCTTTCTTCTCGCTCCCCACCTCACCCCTCCGTCACTTCTGCATCTCATTGCACTCCTTCCCGCCCGCCTTCTCCCTTTTCTTCTTCCCTCTCTTCTCCTCTATCTCCCCCTCTTCGTTCCCCCTCCCTTTCCTCTTCCTCCTGCTCTCCCTCTCCCTCTCCCTCTCCCTCTCCTTCTCCTTCTCCTTCTCCTTCCTCCTCCTCTTCCTCCTCCCTAGCCATCCCTCATCTCCCTCTGCCCTCTCCCTATCTCTCTCTACTCCCCCCATTGAAAATTCAACATTCCTCTCCTCTTCCTTCCTGTCCTCTTCTTCCTCTTCTACTCCCTCTTCTTCCTCCTCTAATTCCTCCTCCTCCGTCTCTATCCCAAGCACCGAATCAGAGACCTCTTCAGTCTTTACAGCCTCAACGATTACCTCCTCCTCTTCCTCCTCCTCCTCCTCCTCCTCCACCTCCTCCTCTTCATCTTCTTCTTCGTCTTCTTCGTCTTCTTCTTTAACGTCTTCTCTTTCCTCTGCTGAGTTCTTTGATTTCTCCTCTTAGATTGCGTAGGAAAAAGGAAGGGATGGAGAGGGAAAGAGAGAGGGAAAGGGAGAGGGAAGGGGAAAGGGAAAGGGAAAGAGAAAGGCAAAAGGAAGGCGGGGCAACGGAGCAAGAGGCCAGTGCTAGAAGAAGGGAGAAGGCGAAAGGAAAGGGAGTGGGAAAAGAGAGCGAAAGGGAGAAGGGAAAAATCTCGGACATGAGTTTTCTCAATTTGGAGTGAACATAGAGTTGAGTGGAGTCCGGCGAGGATTTCGAGAAAGATGAAGGAGAAGAGGAGGGGAAGGGAGAAGGAAAAGAGAAAGCAAGGGAGAAAGAAAAGGAGAAGGAAAGGGTGAGGGAGAGGGAGAAAGAGAAAGAGAGGGAGAGGGAGAGGGAAAGGGAGAGGGAAAGGGATGGTCCGAATTGCTTAGATATTTCTGCGATGCTAAATTCTGCTGTCCTCATCCCCCATCCATCGAAGGCACCTCGATCGGCTCCTCTGCACGTCATTCAGAAAAACAATCAAATTGAGACCACCTTTCAAGTTGAGAACAGCCAATTCGACGACAAACACCAGGAGGAGAAAAATAACAGTGATACAGGAGGAAAGGAAAAGCAAAAAGAGAAGGAAGGGGGAGAAAGAGAAAGAGACGGAGAAGGAGAAGGAGAAGGAGAAGGAGAAGGAGAAGGAGAAGGAGAAGGAGAAGGAGAAAGAGAAGGAGAAAGAGAAGGAGAAAGAGAAAGAGAAAGAGAAGAGAAAACGGGGACGACGGCGAAGTCAAACAATCTCTTCTTCATATTCCTCTTCTCTTTCGGATCGGTCTGTCCCTCTCTCTCTTTCTCTCCCCTCCTCGTCTTCTCTTCTCCGTCCTCTTCTCCTTCCCCTCCCCCCTCATTGTCCTCATCCGCGTCCTCTTCTTCTGCTCCCTCCCCTTCTTATCTTCCTTCATCCAGGCGGCTCTCTTCCTCTCTCCCCCTCCCTTCTTCGTCTTATCCCTCTTCCTCTCCCTCTCCCTCTCCCTCTTCCTCTCCCTCTTCCTCCCTTTCCTCCTCTTCCCCCGCCTCTTCCTCTGCTTCCTCTTCCTCTGCTTCCTCTTCCTCTTCCTTCGCCTCGTCGTCTTCCTCTTCCTCCTCTTCTTCCCCTGCCTATCTTTCGCATCGTCTTCCAAATTGAATCCGTTAAGAACAGGAAAAGAAGAAGGAGGAAGAGAAGAAGGAGAAGAGGGATCGGGGAGAGGGAGGGAGAGGAAGAGAGCGGAAGAGGTGGAAAGGGAGTGGGGCGAAAGGGAATGGGAGGGGGAAGAGAGAGACGAATTGAACGATAGCATTCTAGTTATGAAGAAAAGGAGAGAGATGAAGACTTCAGAGCTGTCAAAGAGAAAGGGGGAGAGAAAGGAGGAAAGAGAGGAGAGAGAGAAGGAGAGAAAGGAGGAGGGAGAGAAGGAGGGAGAGAAGAGAGAAAGAAAGAGAAAGAGGAAGTGCAAGAGAAAGAGAGACAGAGAGGGAGTGGGTGAGTTGGAGGGAAAAGGAATGGGAGGAAAAGGATGGGCAAGGAGAGGAAGAAAAAGAGAAAGAGAAAGAGAAAGAAAGAGAAAGAGAAAGAGAAAGAGAAAGAGAAGGAGAAAGGGAGAGGGGAAGAGAAGGAGAAAGAGAAAGAAGTGGAGAGAGAAAAAGAGATGGAGAAGACTGACAGGATTTTTAAAAGTGAGGAGAGAAGAGGGAGGGGGAAGGAGAGAGGAGAGAGGAGGGAAGAGAAGAGAGGGCAGAAGAGAGAGGAGAAGAGAGAGGGGAAGGTAAAAAATAATAGGAGAAAAGGGAAGGAAGGATGAGGGAAAGGAAGGAACTGAAAAGAGAGGATCAAGTGAAAAGAGAGAAACAAGTGAAAAGAGAGAAACAAGTGAAAAGAGAGGAACAAGTGAAGGAACAGCAACAAGTGAAAAGAGAGGAACAAGTGAAAAGAGAGGAACAAGTGAGAATAGGGGAGTTCAAGTTGATATTTCGAAAGTGAAAAGAAAAGCTTTTATCCGACTTCATTCCTCTGTCTCCCTTCTCTCCCCCTCTTTCTCCTCCTTCTTCCTTCTCCTTCCCTTTCGCTTCCACTCCCTTTCCCTCTTTCTCTCCCTCTTCCTCTCCTTCTCCCTCTTCATCTCCTTCTCCTTCTCCTTCTCCTTCTTCCAATTTCCCTGTTCCACACCTCAACACAGAGACAATGGGATGGAGGGAAAGGAAGAGAAGAGGGAGAGGGAAAGGGAGGGAGAAAGAGAGAGGGAAAAGGAGAGGGAAAGGGAGAGAAGAGGGGAGAGGAGCAGAGGGTCAAAAGTGAAGAGGGAGAGAGAAGGAAGAGAAAGAAGAGCGAACAAAAGAGAAGACAAAAGAGAAAAACAAGGCTTTCAGTTGAACTCTGAATTCGAGGGGAGTGGGTCTCTTTTTCGGAAATATGATTGAACAAGAAGCAGTGGAGCAGAAGGGGAGCGGGAGAAAAGAAAAGAAGGGGAGGAAGCGAGAGGAGAAAAAGAAGAGAGGAAGGGGGAGGATGGAGCAAATACGAGCGAAGGGAAAGAGGGAAGAGAGGAAGAGAGGGAAGAGAAGGGAAGGAGGGAAGAGAGGGAAGAGAAAGAAGAGAAGGAAGCTACGCTAAGAAAAAGAAAGGGCTACGAAAATCTTCTTCGTCTTCGTCTTCCTCTTCCCCTTCCCCTTCCTCTTCCCCTTCCCCTTCCTCTTCCCCTTCCCCTTCCTCTTCCCATTTGTCCCACTCTCCTTCGTTCTTTAATCTCATGGTTTCATCGTCCTCTTCTTCTGCTTCTTCTCCTTACTCCTCTTTCTCTTCCTCTCTTTCGTCTCCCTCTCCTTCCTCTCCTTCCTCTCCCTACTCTTCCTTTTCTTCCTCTTCGTCCCCCTCTTCTCCCCGCTCGCCCTCTACCTCTTCCTCCTCTCTTTCTTCTCCTCTTCCTCCTCTCTCCCTGACTCTCTTTCATCCTCTTCTTCTCTTTCGTCCCATTTCCTGCTGCAGTCTTCTTCATCGTCTTCCTTTTCTTCATCATCTTCTTCCTCTTCTTCTTCTTTCTCTTCCCCTTCTCCATCTTCTTCTCCTTCTTCCACCCCTTCTTCTGATTCTCATTCCTTCTCTCCTACTTCTTCTTCCCCTTCCCCTTCTCATTCTCCTTCTCCTTCTCTCATTCTATTGCGAACTCACAGCGATTCAAACACTCTCCTTCTCCTTCTCCCCCTTCTCCTTCCCCCTTCTCCTTCCCCCTCTCCCAGCTTCTCTCTCTTCAGCCCTCAGTCTCATCTTCGTCTCCTATCTCTTCTTCCCTCTCCCTCTCTTCTTCCTCTTCTTCCCCTTCTTCCTCTTGTTCTTCTTCATCAACTTCATCTTCTTCATCTTCTTCCCCATCTCCAACTCCTTCTCTTCCCTTTGCTTCTGCTCCCCACCATATCTCTTTCTCCTTCCGCCTCCCCTTCTCTCCCCCTTGCCTCTTCCATCTCCTCTCTCCTCCTCTTTCTTCTTCTTTTCGGCCCCCTCCAACTCCCTCCACGCCTCCCTCTTCCTCTTCTTCTGCTATCATCGTTCCCCCGTCCGAAATCACGAGCAGGGAGAGGGCGGAGGAGGATAGGAGTGGGAAGAAGAGCCATGGGCGGGATGGGAATGGGAGGAGGAGGAGGAGGGAGAGGAGGAGGGGGCAGGATGGGGAGGGGGAGGAGAGGAAAAGAAACACCAACAAATGGAACAACACGGTTCTAAGTATCATTGAGGAGGGAACCGAGGAGGAGAACGGAGACACCCATTCCCTAGCTCTTTCCCCACATCATTCGCTCGCTTCGTTCTCCTTTTCTTCCCTCTCGTCCTCTCCTCTGCCCTCGAACACCCTCTCTTCTTCTCCCCCTTCATCCTCTTCCCCTTCCTCTTCCCCCGCCTCTTTTTCTTCTTCTTCCCTCTTCCCCGTCTTCTTCCTCTTCTTCGTCTTCCTCTTCTTCCTTTTCTCCTATTTCGGAGCGGGCTATGAGGGTGAAAGAGAGGGAAAGAAGCAAAGGAAGACAGGAAAGAAAGGAAAGCGAAGGAGGAGAGGAAGGAGAAAGAAAGAAGAAAAAAGGGCCTCAGCAGATCATTCACATCTCTTTCTTCTCCTTCTACCTCTCCCTTACCCTCTTCCTCTTCTTCATCGTCCTCTCCTTCATCCCCCCTCTTCCTCTCTCTCTCCCTCTTCCTCTTCACATTCATCCTCCCCTCCTTCTGCTTCGTCTCCCCCTCCTCCTTCTACGCCTTCCTCTAGCACCCCTTTCCCCTCTTCTTCGTTCTCTTCCTCTGATCCTCCCTCCTCTTCCCCTTCCCTTCCTCTTCCTCTTCCTCGTCCGCATCCTCCTCCTCTTCCCCTCTATCCCCTTCCTCCTCCTCCTCCTCCTCACCTTCATCCCACTCCTTCTCGTCCTTCTCCTTCTCCTCCCCCTTCTCCCCTCTCTTCTTCCAAAATTTGCCTCTTTCAATAGACCTGGAATCTTCCTGCACCTCTTCTCTCTCCCTTCGCCTTCGTCTTCCCTCTCCTCTTCCCCTCTCCTCTCCTCTCCTCCTTCTCTTCTCCACCCTTCTTTCCGTTCCATTCCTTCCTTCTCTTCTTCCCCACCCTCTTCTGCCTCTTCCTCTGTTTCCTAAGCTCATCTCATTCTCCTTCTCCTCCTTCCCCTCCCTCTCTCCCTCTCTCTCCCTCTCTCGTCTTCTCTCCCTCTCTCTGCCTCCTCTTCTTTGTACTCCCCTTCCTCTCCTTCTTCTCCTCCCTCTCTTTCCCCCACTCCCTCTCTGTCCTCCTCTCCCTCTCTGTCCCCTCTCCCTCCCTTTCCCCCTCTCCCTCGTCTTCCCCTTCTATCACTCCTTCTCAATCCCCCCATATCCCCGTTTCCTCATGTGCACCCGCTTCTTCCTCTTCCTCTTCTCCCTCCTCTCCCTCCTCTTCCTCCTCTCCTTCTTCTCCTTCCTCTCCTTCCTCTCCTTCCTCTCCTTCCTCTCCTTCCTCTCCTTCCTCTCCTTCCTCTTCCTCTTCTTCCTCCTGTGCTTCCCTTCCCTTGCACCAGATTAACGTGACTTCTCCTTCCCCTATCAAGGCCACGCTTCCTTTTCCTCCATTCCCTCTGCCTTCTCCCCTCCCTCTCCCCTCGGCCCCGTCAACAGGATATAGACTACAAGGCAGTCTTGTTCAGAGAAGATGCTGGGAAAGGCGAGAAAGGAACTCATACACACACAGAGAGAGAAGGGAGGAGGAGAGGAGGAGGAGGGGATATGGAGTAGGAGGAGGAGGGTTAAGTGGTCAGTATGGAGCAAAGAATGGAGGGGAAAGAAGTCCGATAGGGGGGGAGAGGGAGAGGCAGGATAGGAGACATGCGTTGGGGGGAGAGGGAAAGGAAGGTGGGTACGAGGAGGAAGAGGGAGACGGAGAAGGAAGAGGAGAGAGAGAGGGAGAGAGAGAAAGAGAAGGAGAACGAGGATGAACGCGAGGGGAAGAGGGAGACGGAAAGAGAGAGGGAGTGGAGAGGGAGAGGAGAGAGAGAGGGAGAGGGAGAGGGAGAGGGAAAGTTTGAGAATAGTTTTCCAGAAGGTGATTGATAACCGTCTATTTAGGGAGGAAATCATAAGGGGAAAGGAGGAGGAGGGGTGGAGGAGGAGGAGGTGGAGGAGGGAGAGAGAGGCTAAGAACTGCGAAAGGGAAAGGGAAAGGGAAAGGGAAAGAGAGGGGGAGGAGGGAGGAAGAGAGGGAGGTGAAGAGAGAGGAAAGGAGGAGAGAGCAGCAACAGTGAAGGAGAGTGTAGAAGAGGAGGGAGGAGAGGAGGAAGAGGACCTAAGGGAAAGGGATGGGGAGAGGGAGAGGGAGAAGGGAAAGGAGAAGAAAGAAGAAGAGGTGGAGAGAGAAGAGGGCTTTGCCATGATTGAGCAAAACAATACTTCTTCTTCCTCTTCATCGTCTCCTTCTTCTCTTTTCCCTTCCTCCTACCCCTCTTCCCCCTTCCCTCCTTCCTCCTCTCCCCCCTCCTTCTCCGACTTTCTGTATCCCGTCTCCATACCCTTCTTCTTCACCTTCACCTTCCACTCCCTTTCGCCCCACTCCTCTCCTTCCCCTCGTTCTTTTCCTTCCTCACAACCTTCCTCTTCCCCCTCTTCCCTCTCCCCTCCCCTCTCCTTCTACTTCTTCATCTCCTTCTCCCTCTCGTGCTCCCTCCCCCCATCCCCATCACTCTCTTTCTCACTCTTCGACTCTTCTATCTCTTTCTCTTCATGTTGGGAAGAAAGGGAGGGAAGAGGGTGGGGGAAGAGGAAAAGAAGGAGAGACAGATGAGGAGAAGACAGAGAAAGAACATAGCGAGGATAAGGGGAAGGGAGAAGATGAGAGGGAAAGGGAGGTTGAACAGAGGGAAAAGGAGAGAGGCACGATCGTGAAGAGAGAAAGAGTGAGAGACAGAGGTAGAGAAAACGAAAGAGAGAAGGAAAGGACAGAAGGAAGGGGGTAGAGGAGGAGCGGAGGAGAGAGGAAGGTGGACCAAGGGGAAAGGGAGAGAGGGAAGAGGAAAGAGAAGGAGGGGGAAGGGAGGAGGGGGAGGAGAGACGAGAGAACATAGAGGAAGAGGAAAAAAGAGAGAAGGAAGGGAAGGAAAGGGGAGGGAGGGGGAGGAGGAAGAGTCATACGACTACAGGGGAAATAACGATGGCTTCATCGAAAGCAGAGACTCCGAGTCGAACGGGGAGGGAGACAGATCCTCTCTCTTCAGTTCCACCGGGTCTTCATTCTTTTCTCAATCCATGAGGGCTTCTTTAGCTGACGTAAGCACGTCGTCTGGCCCCTTCGCTCCCTCTCCTACGTCAGACGCAAGACTTATAGATGAGAAGAGCAGAGAGAAAGAGAGGGAGGGAGTGGAGGGTGGGAGACAGCGAGCGAGTGAGAATCAGAACCAGAAGGAGAGGGAGAGAAAGGGGGAAGGTGGGAGAGAGAGCGAAAGAGAGGGAGAGGGAGAGGGAGAGGGAGAGGGAGAGGGAGAGGGAGAGGGGGAGAGAGCGGTGGGGAACAAAGAGAAAGGAGAGAGGGAAAGAAACGAAAAGACTCGAGGTCTGACTGGACTCAATTCTAGTAACGGAAATAACACGAGTAACGGTCAAAATACGAGTAACGGCTATAATACGAGTAACGGAAGTAACGGACTGAACTCGAACCAAATCTTAAATATCAGTAACGGATTAAATTTGAGTAACGGATTAAATTCGAGTAACGGAAGTAACGGAAGCGTAGGAGGAGGGAGCTACCTCAGGAGGGCGTGGAGGGTGCCTACGAAACCGAGCATGGCTGGAACGCTATCGACAGGAGGAGGAGGAGGAGGAGCAGGAGGAGGAGGCGTAGGAGGGGGGAGAATGAGCCTATGAACCTGTTGAACGACAGCAGCATGGTGAACAATGACAGCCTCATATATACCAGTCCCCTCTCCCACTCGCCCTTTCCTTCGGCCTCTCCTTCCACCTCTCCTTCTCCTTCTCCTTCTCCTTCTCCTTCTCCTTCCCCCTCTCCTTCTCCTACCTTCACTTCTTCTTCTGCCCCTCTTTCCTTTTCCCCCCGCCCTCTCCACCCGTCTCCTCTCTCTCCCCTCCCTCTTCTTTCCTCTCTTCTCCCCCTTCGTCTTCTTCGCCCTCATTCTCTGCCCCCCCTTCCACTTCCTCTTCCTCTTCCTCTTCCTCTTCCTCTTCCTCTTCCTCTTCCTCTTCCTCTTCCTCTTTCTCTTCCTCTTCCTCTTCCTCTTCTTATCGTCCCTCTTCCTCTTCCTCTCCCTCTTCCCGTTCCCCCTCCTTCTCTCCTCACATCCCTTCACCCTTCCTTTCCTCTTCCCCATCCCCCTCCTTCTCCTCTTCCCCCTTCCCTCTCCTCACCTTCTTCCTTCCACATCACCGAAGTCATCCTCCTCTTCCTCCTCCTCCTCCTCCTCCTCTTCCTCTTCTTCTTCTCTCTCCCCTCGCTTGGATTCTACGTTCACTCCTACACGTTCGCTTTCCCTCGATGACTTTGACAGCGTCGTTCTGTATTCTTCTCAATCAGCTGATCTGTGTATACATGGTGATTCGATTGAAGTCAGCGAAGGGGAAGGGGCAGAAGGGGAGGGAAAGGGGAAGGGGAATGGAAAGGGAACTCGTAAAGGGAAAGGGAAAGGGAAAGGGAAAGGGAAGGGGAAGGGGAAGGGTAAGGGGAAGAGGAAGGGGAAGGGAAAAAGAATGGAGTAGAAGTGGAGGAAGAAGGGGATAGGGAGGAGGAAGGAGAAGGAGAAGGAAAAGGAGAAGGAGAAGGATACGGAGGCAGGGATCCTGAACTGGTTTACATTGGAAAAAAAGAGAAGCGATGATACCAAAGGGAAGGGAAGGAAGAGAAGCAGGAAGAGGAGAAGGAGGGGAAAGAGTAAGCGCCGGAATGAGAATAAGAGGAGGAGGAAGGGAAGGAGGAATAGGGGGAAACAACGTAGAAGAGGGGAAGGGAATAGGCAGAAATGGAGAGGAAGAGAGAAGAACAAGGGAGAGGGAAGAAGAGGAGGAGGATGAAGAGGAGGACGAGGATGAGGAGGAGAGTGAAGAGGGAGACGAGGAGGAGGAGGAAGAGGAAGAGGAGGAGGAGGAGGAAGGAGAGCTAGAAGAGGGGAAGAGAAAGGGAGAGGCAGGGGAGGAAGAAGAAAGATTCTATGGAGCTAACCACCGAAGAGTGCCTAGCATTCAAAATTTGCACGCTATGGACGCCGATAGCACGGACTTGAATGAACGGAGTATGGTCGGTGTCAATGCAAGTGGTGTGCGCTTTGATGGTGTGGCTAGTCGTCGCCCAGAGGCACGTGGCACACATGTAAGCCGTGCAGATGGACAGCGCTTCGAGGCTCACGACAGAGACACCTATGATAAGGGTACGTCTGGGATAGACACACGTCTCACCGACGCGAAGGATAGGGCTGTAAAGGACATCGATGGAGAGACAGAGGGACGTGGAAAAGAGAGGCATCGGGATGGCGGAAGAGACGGAGGAAGAACATTCGCTGGGCCATCATCACACTCTTCCTCCGCTTCGTCGTCCGCTTCCTCCGCTCAGTCTTCTTTTCCACACTCCTCTTCTCTTCCTTCTTCCTCTTCTCCCTCTTCTCCCTCTTCCGTCGCCTCTTCTTTAATTCCACACCCCCCTCTCCTCCCTCCTTCTCCCTCTTCTTCGACATCTTCTTCGTCTTCTTTCTCTTCTTCCACCTCCCCTTCCTCTCTTTCCCGCTCGCCTCCCCTCTCCCCCTTCTTCCCCCAGTCTTCTTGTATGAGTGTCCACACCTCTTCCTCTTATTCTTCCTCTTCCTCGTCCTCTTCCTCGTCCTCTTCTTCTTCTGCCTCTCCCTCTTCCCCACCCGTTCACTCTCACTCTCCCTCCTCCTCTCCCTCTGCCTTTCCCTCTGCCTCTGCCTCTCCCTCTATCTCTCCCTCTTCTCTAGCCTCTCTGTCGCTCCGCTTGTCCCCTACTCCCCTTCTTCCGTATCTTCTTCTCCTTCCCCCTCATCCTCTTCTTCCCCTTCCTCTTCCTCATCATCTTCCTCTTCCTCCTCTTCCTCCTCCTCCTCTTCATCTTCTCCTTCTACCTGCTCCTTAGGAAGAAGATATTTTTCCAAGTACAAGCAATCTGAAACCACGTCGTCTCCTTCCTCCTCCATTCATTCTCCTTCTTCCACCTCATCAACGCCATCTTCTTGTTCCCCTTCCTCTTCGTCCCAGCCCTCTTCTTCGTCTACTTTCTCCCCTTCTCTGTCTACAAACCGCAAGGAGAAGGTGACGAATCAAACCACAAGTGGAAGAGAGGAGGAAGAAGAAGGAGAGGAGGAAGAAGAAGGAGAGGAGGAAGAAGAAGGAGAGGAGGAAGAAGAAGGAGAGGAGGAGGTGGAAGCAGAAGAGGAGGAATACTCTTCTAAATCTTCCTCCTCTGCCTCTTCCTCTTCCTCCTCCTCCCCTGTGTTTCCCTTCCCCTCCTCTTCGTTTACTCTATCGCCAGCCCCCACTCCACCCTCCTCCTCTCGCCCTCTTTCATCTCGCAACCTCCCTTTCTTCTCTCCCACCACTGCTAATCATTTTACTCCTCACTCTTCTCTCCCGTCCTCTCTCCCATCTTCTTCTTCTTCCTTCTCTTCTTCCCCTTCCTCTTCCCCTCCCCCTCCTCTTCTCCTCCCACTTCCTATTCTCTCTCCCCGTCGTCCTTTTCTTTCTCTCCCTCATCTACCGTTTCATCTTCGTCTTTCCCTATCTCTTGTGCTTCGAAAGAGGAAGCGAGCAGAGGAAGGGGGAGGGAGGGAGAGCGAGGGAGAGAATTATGGAGGGAAGGGAGAAGAGAAGAGGAAACACGGGCAGGAGAAGGGAGAGGAATACTGATTTTGAGAGAAGAGGAGGAGAGGGATGAAGAGGAAGGAGAGGAAGGGGAAGAGAGAGGGGAGGAGGAAGGGGAGGAGGAAGGGGAGGAGGAGCAGGGGGAGGAGCAGGGGGAGGAAGAGGAGGAGGAGGAAGAGGACAGAGAAGGAAGTAATAATTTTAATGCTGAAAGAAGAGGAAGAGGAAGAGGAATAGGAAGAGGAAGAGGGCAAAAAAGGGAAGAGGCAGTGGAAGTGGGAGAGAGAGGGAGGGAGGGGAGAAGGGACAAAAAGGAGGGCCTATGGTCCTCAAATCCTCTTCCTTAGCAGCCTCTCCATCATCTTCTCCTTCCTCCCCTCCTTCCTCCCCTCCTCCTTTCCCTCCCCTTCCTTCCTCTCCTCCTCCTCGTATTCGTCTGCTTCTTCTGCCTTTCCCCCTTCTTCTTCCGCTCCTTCCGGCTCGTTTCCTATCTCATTCCCTGTGCCTCCTTCCCTTTCCTCCTCTCCTTCTGCCTCTGCCTCCCCCTCTTCTCCTTACTCTCCCTCTTATGGCCCTACCCTTCCATCTACTTCCTCCACCCATTCTCTTAATTCTAATTTTCAATCTCCCTTTCCCACCCACTTCCCTCGACCTCTTATTCTTCTTCCTCCTCTTCCCCTCCCCCTTCCCCGCCTCCTTCTCTTCTTCATCTTCCTCTTCTTCTCCCTTCTCTCCCTCTACGTTTTTCCTTTCCCCTACATCGTCCAAGGTCCCCTCCCCTCCCTCTGCCCCTCCCCTTTCTCCTCCCTCCTCGTCCGCCCTCTCACATCCTTCCCTTCCTTCCCTCCCTCTCTCCCTCATTTCCTGTGCCGATTCGAAGCTTTTAAATCCGTCTCGCCTTTCATTCTTTCTTCCTATCCTTTGCCATCCCTTCCTCTCTCTCCCATTATCCTCTTCCTCCTTCTCTTTCTCTGCCCCTCTCCTCCTCATCCTCTGCTTCTTCTTCCTCTCTATCTCCTCCCTCGTCCCCCCCTCGTCCACTTCCTCTCCTCTGCTTCCTTTTCTTCTTCCTCTACCTCTTCCCCATCCTCCTATGCTTCCTCTCTCTTCTCTCTCGTCTTTTTCTTCGTCTGTCCCTGCTCCGTCTTCTGCCCCTGCCATCCCCTTCTATGTGTTGTACCCTATATCAGACGAAAGGTCATACTCAGTTATCGTTGTCTTCAATCGAAGCAACTGCGCAAGGAAAGGAGAAGGGAAAGGGAAGGGAAAGCGGAAGAGAGGGGATGGGAGGTGGAGGAGGAAGAAAGAAAAGAAGAGGAAGAGGAAGAGAAAGAGGAAGAGGAAGGAGGAGATGATGTGGTACAAAGGGACGGTGGGATGGGCGATCAAGAAGGGGAAGGAAAGAGAGACGTGCTAGAGGAAGAGAGAGGGGGAGAGAGATGGGAGGATGGAGAGGAAGGAGAAGGAGGAGAGGAAGGAGAAGGAGAAGAGGAAGGAGAAAGAGGAGCCGAAGCAGAGGAAGAAGATAATGATTTAAATGTGACAGTGTCGTCCAGCGCGAGGGATGTGGGAGGTAGGAGGGAAGGGATGAAGAGGAGTGCGGAGAATGAAAGGGGGAAAGGGAAGGGATGGGAAAAAGAAAGAGGGAGAGGAAGGGGAAATGGAAGTAAGAGAATGAGGGAGGGAGTTGGTCAGGTTCAGAGAGAAGAGGAGGGGGAGGAGGAGAGAAGGAGTGGGAGACAGGAGGAGGGGCCAAGGAGAGTAAAGGCGGACGCGACGTATGTGGGTGTAGTAGAGGGACGAGAGGTCAGAGTGTAGGCGTAGACATCATTGTCTTCCTCGATATTACTCGGCTCGTATCTCTAGAACACCCGCCTTCTCTCCCTTCGCTCTCTCTGTCTTCTCCTTCTCTCCCTCCTCTCTCCCTCTCTCCTTCCCCTCCACCTTCCTCTTCTCTCGCTTCTCCTCTCCAGTCTTCCACTCTTCCTTCTGCTCTTCCCTCCTCTTACCTTTCCTCTACCTATTCATCTTCCTCCTACTCTTCTTCTTCTTGCTCCTCTTCTCCTCCTCCTCCTCCTTCTACCCCCCTCCTTTATCTTCAAAGGAATTGTCGCCCACTCAGACACTCACCGGAACATTCATATTTCTAAGCGGTCTTCCATTAACTTTTCGAGCAGAGATATTGGAAACTACCATGCACACTCCAGCAAATGGACTGAGCGCAGAAGAATGTCTGTTGGAAATATGAATGAGAAGTTGGAGAGGACTGGGGGAAGGACAGAACGAAGATGAGAAGGAGGGAGAGAGGGAGGGGGCGTAGAGGGAGATAGAGAGGAAGATAAAGAGAGAGAGGAGAACGGGAGAGAGGAAGGGAGAGAGGAGGGAGAGAGAAGAGAGGGGGAAGAAAGACCTGTTGAGGAGCGAGAGAGCAGAAGAACAAAGAAAATTAGTTTCTTTTTCCTCCTTCTCTTCTTGTTCTTCTTATTCTTCTACGTCTTCTTCTCCGTCTTCTCACTCATCGTCTTCCCCTTCTCCGCACTCTCCTTCTCCTTCTCTTTCTGCTTCTCTTCTTCCTCTTCTCTCACTCGTCTCTCTTCCTCTTCGTCTTCTTCCTCCTCTACCTCCTCTCGCCGTACTTCATCATCATCCACTCGCCCCTCTTCTTCCTCGTCTTACTCATCCTCTCCAGATTCCACTTCATCCCATCCTTCTCCCTCTACCCCTCACACTTTGTCTTCCCTCCCTGCTCTCGTCTACTCCCCTTCTTTCGTCCCCGTCAACCCTCATTCTCTTCTTCTTCCCACTTCCACCCAGTCTTCCTGTTGTTGCCCCCATCTCTCTCCGCCTCCTCCCCTTCCCCCTCCTTCTTTTCTCCCTTTTTTCCTTGCTCCTTCTCTTTCGACTTTTCTCTCTTCCGCTCCGCCCCTCTCCCCCTCATTCTGTCATTTTTGTCCAATCAAGGCAGAGAAAAGGGAGGCGATAGAGGAGCAGAGACGGTCGAAAATAAGGGAAGAGAAGGGGGAGAAGAGAGGGGAGAAGAGGGGGAGAAGGGGAAAGAGGAAGAGAGAGAAGAGAAGGGCGATAAAGAAGAGAGAGGGGTGCAAGAGGGAGTGAAAGTGAGAGTGAGAGAGAGGGAGAGGGAGAGGGAGGGGGAGGGGAGGGGGAAAGGGAGAAGGGGATGGAGAGTGCTTGTGTGTGTTTCGTATGTACAAGAGAGGATGAGGGGGGAAGAGGAAGGGGGAGAGGAAGAGGAAGGGGAAAGGGAAGAAAGGGAAGCGAAAGGGAGAGGAGGAAAATGGAAGAGGCAGGGTGGGAGAGAAGTAGGGAGAGAGGGGGAGAGAGAGGGGAGGATAAAGGATTTGGTATAGTGATAACAGCATACGATGCGAAGGAGGAGCAACCGAACGGAGAGAAGGACGAAGAAAAAGAGACAGGGGAAGAAGCAAATGGAGGAGAACAAGGAGTGGGAGAGGAATTTCAAGAGAGGGTAGCAGAGGGAGATGGAGAGGGAGAGGACGAGGGAGAGGGAGAGGGAGAGGGAGAGGAAGAGGGAGAGGGAAAGGGAGAGGGAGAGGGAGAGGGAGAGGGAAGAAGAGAGTTGTATTTATGTAAGCTGAGTCTTTCACTGTCCTTTATCTCCTGCCTCCACTCGCTTTCCTCCTCTCTTCTCTTGCACCCTCTCCTTCCTTCCCAGCCGCTTTCTTGTCCTTCTCCTCCTTCCTCCCCTTCGGCTCTCTCTTCGACCGAGAAAGAGAGGAGGGGGTATAGAAGAGAGAGGGGGGTAGAAGAGGGAGGGCTGAGTGGGGGTGAGGAGGGAGAGAGGAGAAGACAGCGAGAGAGGAGAGAGAGGAGAGAGAGGAGGAGAGAGGAGAGAGAGGAGAGAGAGGAGAGAGAGAGGGTTGTAATCTTATCTGAGGCAGAGAGGATGTGGGATCTATGGGAGACGGAGATGGGGGTGACCGAGTGCGTGGGGAGGGAGAGAGAAGGGAAAGAAGAAAGAGAGGGGGAGGGAAGAGGGAAGAGAGAGGGAAAGAGGAGGGGAAAGAGAGAAGGAAAGAAGAGGAAGAGCAACCGGGAGAGGCAGTCTAAACAAGAGGCAGATGAGGGACATCCCGCCTCTCTTCTTTCTGCTTCTCCGTCCTCCTCCGCTTTGCCCCTTTTCTCCTCTTCCCTTTCCCCTTCCCTTTGCTCTTCCCCTTCCCTTTCCCCTACCCCTTCCCCTGCCCCCTTCCTCCCTCCCTTCCTTTCCCCCCTCGTTTCGGACTTCTTCTTGATCGACACCAAAGTCAAAGTCCTGCCTCACCCCCTCCTCTTCCTCTCTCTCCACGCATCTCCCTCACGTCTCTTCAACCCCAATGCACCGTTCCCTTCTTCTTCCTCCTCTTCTTCCTCCTCTTCTTCCTCCTCTTCCTCTCCCCCTCTTCTTCCTCCTTTCCCCCTCTTCTTCTTCCTCCTCTCCCCTAGCCTCTTCTTCCCTTTCCCTCTCTTCCGTTCCCCCCTCCCTCTTTCTCCCTCTGCTCTCTCTTTGGTTCGACAAGCCCTTAAATCAATAGAAGCTGAGAGAAAGGCAATGCTGATGTTCATAAAAGCAGTAGCATTTTTCCTCTTCCTCTTTCCCTCCCCCCTCTCCCTCCTCGCTCCCCTTCGCTTCGTTTTCTCCCTCCTCTGCCCCTGCACCAATTGCCGAGACGGAAGGAAATCAATGGGACGGAACGAGAAATGCAGAGAAAGATAATAAAAAGGAGGATATGGAGAAGAGAGGGGAGGAAGGGGAGAAGAGAAAGGGGGTGAGAGAGGGGAGAAGAGAAGGAAGAGGTGAACGAAGAGGAAGAGGATGAAGAGGAAGAAGAGGAAGAAGAGGAAGAAGAGGATGAAGAGGTCGAAGAGGATGAGGATGATGACTTGGAAGTCATTCGGATAGAGGCAAGAGATGGGAGAGAGGAGAGAGCGAGAGGGAAGGGGAAGGAGAAGGAGAAGAAAGAGAAGAAAGAGGGAAAGAGAGGGAAAGAGAGGGAGGAGGAAGAGAGAGAGGCGGGCAGACGCATCAGTTTCTTTCTTCTTCTTCATCTTCGTCTCGTCAGCCTTCTCCTTCTTCTCTCTTCCTTTCTTTCTTGTCTTCGTATTTCCTTCCTTCACCTCCCCTTTCGCCTCCTTTTTCCCTTTCTGCCTTCCCTTTCGCCTTCCCTTTCCCCCTCCCTTTCCCCCTCCCTTTCCCCTTCCCTTTCCCCTTCCCTTTCTCCCTCTCCCCTTGTTGCCTCTGCGCACCTTCCTCCCTCTTCTACTTTCTCCTGCGTTTCATTTAAAACCTCTCTGTTCCTCCACCTCTCGTTCGCTTGCTCGTATCTGCTCTCTCTCTCTCTCTCTCGCAACGGTCTTTTACCTTCCCCTTCCTTTCCCTTCTCCCCCACCTTCTCCGTCCTTTCCTCCCTCTTCTACTCCCTCTCTTGTCTCATTCAAAATGAGATAACTCGTGTATCATCCATTCTCAATTTGAGTGGTTCATCCTCTCTTGTTAAAATCGTCGCTCTACTAAGAAGAGAACTTCGACCTCACGGAGGAAGAGGAAGAAGGGGGGAGGAAGAGGAGGAAGAGGAGGAGGAAGAAGGAGGAAGAGGAATGAACGGAATAGCTACAAGGGGGGACCTGTGGGAGGAGAGAATTCACCTGCTTTCTTCTCTCTCCCCTCTCAGCCTTCTCTCTCTCCCCCTCCACCCCATCCTATCCCTTCTGCTCCTCCGCTCCCCCACCCTAAGGCTAAATCTTCATCTTCTGCCTCTTTCTCTGCTTCCCCATCATCTTCCTCTTTGTTGTCCTCTTCGTTTTCTTCGTCCCCCGCCTCCTCTTTCCTCTCGACAACCCCCACACCCCTTCCCTTCCTCGTCTAGTCCTTCTCTCCCGCTCTCTTCCTCCACGCACCTCTCTTTCCCCTTCCCTCCCGCTCCTCTTGTTTCTACCCACCCTCTGCCTACAGCTCCACCTTCTTTCCTCTCCTCCTCCCTCTCCTTCTTTACTCCTTGTTACACTCCGCTAACTACCAGCACTGTTAACGCATTCTCCCTCTCCACCTCTCTCAACTCTTCCTCCTCTTCCTCCTCTTCCTCCTCTTCCTCCTCTTCCTCCTCTTCCTACTCTTACTCTTTGTCCTCTTCTTCTTGCCCCCCTCTTCCTCTTCTTCTTCTTTCCCCCCTCCTTCTCTTCTACTTCTGCTTTGAACAGCTCTCCTTCTCTTAAAGCTAATGGAAGGGTGGGGGCTCGAATCAGGCAAGAGGGAATGGAGATAGAGAGGGGGAAGGGGAGGGAGAAAGGGAAAGGCAAGGAGAAAGAGAGTGGGAGAGAGGGTGCGGAGAGAAAAACGTATGTGGGAAGAGCAGGCTTAGAGACAGGGGGAGTGAGGTGGGGGGAGGAGGACAAAATGGGTGAGATAGAGAGATGGAGAGGGGGTGGGGAGGAAGAGAGGGAGGGCGAGGGGGAGATAGAGGGAGGTGAGGAGAGGAGGAGGTGTGAACCTTTCAAGTAGAATCGTCTCTCACAATCAAACCCAGTCTCTCTCCCATCCCCATTCCCACTCGAAATCATACCCCCATCCCCATCCTCATTCCCATTCCCACTCCCATTCCCATTCCCATTCCCACTCCCACTCACACTCCCACTCACATGCTAAGTTTCAGTCAAAATCCCATTCTCACTCCAAATCACCCTCCCATTCAAAATCCCACTCCCATTCAAAATCCCACTCCCACTCACATTCCCACTCACGCTCCCACTCCCGCTCCCACTCCCACGCTCACTCCGATTCCCACTCTCACTCTGAGTCTGTTCCTTCGCCTTCGAAATTGTCTCTGAACGTGTCATCGTCCCCTTCCCCTTCCCCTTCCCCTTCCTCTCCCAACCGCTCCTTTGCCTCCTCTTCTTCTCCTCCTTCACCTGTGACACCCTCTCCTTCTCCTATCCCATTCACCCACTCCCCTCCTCCCCTCCCCTTTGGTTATTCTCCTGCCCCCCTCAAAGCCACATCCTTTCTCAATTCGTCTTCTGCTAACGAAAAGACATTCTCCTCCTCTTCCTCCATGTCTTCCTCGTCTTTCTCCTCCCCCTCTTTCTCCCCCTCTTTCTCCCCCTCCTTCCACTTCAATCAGACCTTCACCGCTGGACTGCAACACTCTGCCCACTCCTCTCCCCATCACCCATTCTCCTCCTCGAGCTGCAACAACATCTCTTCAATAGGCAGACTGCAAGGAGACACAAGTCTCAGCTCCAATAACATGACTTACTACAACAACGTCAACACCAGCAGCACCAGCAGCAGCAGCTCCAACGGAGTGGGACTCAGCGTCAACGCAAGCGGAGACAACATGTACACGTATGCGAACCACCCTTACAAGAAGACGAGGAGGTTGTCAGTCATTTCGATCGCATCCGTCGATTGTATCCCTCCTCCCTCTCACCCTCCTCCACCCCAGTACTAAACATCTTCATCATACTTACTGTCTCATCGTGCTGCGCTATGCATTTTATTCGTCGCAGGTCACGTGTCTGCGATTTTGTTTTTGTTTACTGTTTTTTTTTTTGCTTTGTTTTTTTTGTTCTGTTTTGTTTCGTTTTATTTTTTTCTGCTCCTCATTACTCCATATTGTTCCTTTTCGTTTCCAATATACGTGTATATGCGTTTCTAATTCACACCGGCTATTCGCTAGCCTCACATTTTACTAATTTATTATCCTGTTCCATGAATATTCATACTCTTTATGCATGTTCCTCTTGATGTATACACGCTATACATACCCTAGTCTTTTCCTCTGTATTCGCCTACTCTTTTGCTAGTGCTAAAAGGTTCAGACTCCTTGATTACTCTTTCCTTTTCGTTATCTTTTTCGCTTTCTTTCCGTCATTTGCCATTTTCACCGCCACTACAAGGCCAGACTTGCTGCTGATTGTTCCTTTTATTTCTGCACGCTTTAGCAATAAAGTATTTGCTGATTTACCATTATAATGAGTATCATAAGATTTGATCTGTTGCATGATGTGCTCTAAAACTCCTGTCTGAAGCGTTTTGTCTATTTATCTGGTTCACAAGATTCGCAAGAAATTATCCAAACTATATTTCGACAGAAAACAATGCTCGTGAAAGCAAAGGAGTTAAAGAACTGAGCTATAAGCTGTGGTTTTAGCCAAAACAGTCAGCGCAATGCAACAAACTTGGATCAAATTATGGGGCGAAACGCAGTGTTCAATGAGTCCACAACACAGTTTATAAAGAGATTGATACAATCTCCAGCTTTATTTGGCATTTTTACGAACTTTACACTTACTAGTGCATTCCGAATTTGATTCAGTATACCCGAAAACCTTTATTTCCTGCTCTAGGCAACGCTGGAGCATAGATACATTTATGCACAAATCGCGTTGATTCAGTGTTATGCAACATGAAAAACGTCAATTATACATTAAACTTGAATGTACATCAATACTCAATGATAAAAACAATTGCTTTTACATTCTCTCTGATCCAATATGAGATCTCCAGTACAAAGTATTGCTGCTCCACCTGGGACGTATTTTTTTATTTCATAAACAACCCAATGAAAGCAGCAACAAGTCGGATAAAAGAGCAGTAATCCAGGAAATATCCTTCAAAAATAACCTATAACATTCTTTTCGTGTTTAATACATTATAACCAATCAGGTGATTGTATTCATTCTATTTGTCAAAATGGGAGAATTTCACACACGCGTGTTTATTCAAAAATCTTTTTATCTGTCCATTCGCATGCCTCGCTTGAAAACTCTTTTAGCCAATTTGAGCGTTCTTTGTCGGCAACCTTATCAATGAGTAAATACTTACTACTTTTAGATCTAATGCACACGCTATATCTATCCTATCACTCGAAAAAGTTTCCCATTGCTTGCGTTTCCTTAAGATCTGTTAAGACCAGGTGCTGCCACTCATACCTAACATTTCATCTTTTTCATCTGCTTACTACTTTTCTATACACGAACGGATCACACAAGTTTCCGTGAGAGACACCTTATACATAGGGTTTGTAATAGTTTAATCTTTATTGCAGGTTCATTTTGATTAGTCATATTCGGCTTGTTGCAATAGCTTTAATATGGGTGGCTGCACATCTGCTTGTGCAAACTCAGCGCAAAGCCCCAATCCCGAGAAAGTAGATATTACCCACTTCACATTCATCAAACAGGTACAGTTTTCATTAGTATTCATTGAATCAGCAGTCTCTACCTACCTTTTGTGAGTGATTGCTGACATTTCAAATTGAATTTTTTCTAGCAATTCTCATGATGTATGGAGAGAGTACTCTCCCGAGTTCTGATTCACAGAACTAAGAGTGCTTTGCCTCTGCCTCCAGCAAAGTTACTATATGTGACATACTTAAGAGTATATATTCTTTCATTTGTTACACTCTATGCTCACTGGTAACAACAGTACAGTGCACTGTATTGTGTTTCTTCTGTTTCAGAGAGACAAGATAATGCTTCACGGCCTTTTTACTTACATTCCTGATAGTTAGCTTGGCTCGACTGTAATGTCCAACGTGCAAACAATTATTGATTGTACACATATATTCTCGTACCCCTGCTAGCGCACATCTTCAAGCATGCTCTAGAACGTAAATCCACACCTAAACTATTTTCATATTAACAAGAACTGGTTGCGTATACTAACCAATCTCTTCAATACTCGTGATCACAAATTGTTCAAACTAACACGACAATTACACCCCCCCCCCTCCCTCTCTCTCTCTCCCCTACGTTGCTTTGGATTCATTTAATTCTTGGTGTTCTTTATGCGATTTCCCTACACGTGCTGTCCTGCGTACACACATTTTGCGTTGAACTGAACGCTGCACAACCCTTCGCCTTCACTTCGGATTGCCGATCTTCTTTCTCGATCTGTCCTATCTCTTTGCACTACGTCCATCTCATGCCTATGCCTTCACTTGATAAATGCACCTTGTCTCCATCCCCTTTCCTCTGTTCTCTTTCCCTTGCCTCTGCTTCCTTCCTTACCCTCTATTGCTCTTGCTCTTCCCACCCTAGATCGGAAAGGGAGGGTTTGCGGAGGTTTTTGTTGCACGGAGGGCGCAGAACAATGAGCTGGTGGCGGTGAAGCGCGTCGAGAAGAAGCGTGTGCTACGGTTCAAGACGGAGGAGGATGAGCGAGGAAACAAGAAGACGAAAGTTCGCATGTCTTCGACTGTCTGGACCGAGAGGAAGGTGTGGGCTGCGCTCAGCTCGGACTTTGTGATGCCTCTACTTCATGCTTTCCAGGACTCCAAGTTCCTCTACTTCGTTATGCCGTTTTACTCTGGCGGAGACCTTAACCTTTTCTTAAGGAACTACGGACCGATGACGGAAGACACTGTCAAATACTACGCTGCTGAAATTATTCTCTCTCTTGAAGCACTACATGCATCTCGTACGTACTTATATTCACACTTCTACTTCTACAGTTACATCTACAGTTACATCTACAGTTACATCCACAGTTACATCTACGTATACTGCTACTCCTACGTATACATACACACACACACACACATACGCACACATATGCAGATGTATGACGTAAACACATACGCACCATTGTTCATTCCCTATCGTGAATACGTTGTTTCTCTTCCTGCACGTTCTATCCATATAGATCCCCTCTTCCTCCCCTCTTCCTCCCCTCTTCCCCCCTCTTCCTCCCTCTTGCTCCCTCTTTCCCCCTCTTTCTCCCCTTCTTTCCTGCTCCTCGTTGGTTTCTTCATTTTCATTCCTAGTATTTTCGGCTCATTTCCTTTCGTTTTCCTTTGTCATCTTCTCATTCTCCTTCTCCTTCTCCCTTTCCTTCTTCTCTTTCTCCCTCCCCACTATTTGCTCGGACAGGAATCGTATACCGTGACCTGAAGCCTCACAACTTATTGATGCGTTCGGACGGACACGTGTGTCTGACAGATTTCGGACTGTGCAAGGAGTCGTCATCTGGAGATGGGGTCTACGATCTCAAAGGAAAAGTCGGAACAAAGGGCTACCAAGCACCAGAGGTAGGAAAAAACAAAACACATGCAGTCGGGCACACTCAGACATAGAGTTGCCATGAAAGTTATACTAAAGGAGATGGGGAGCGGGGGGAGGGAGGTGGGGCGGAGTGCGGAGGAGCATGCACGAAGACAATAGAGGAATATAGGGGGGATATAAGGAGTATATGAGTAGAGGAGTAGTATGTTGTGAAAGAAGTTCATGTCCGTAAAAGAAAGAAGCAAGGGGAGGAGGGGGATGGAGGGTGGGGAGGAGAGGCGAAGGGGAAAATGAAAGAGAAGGAGAGAGGGAAGAGGAGAGAAGAGGAGGGAAGAGGAGGGAAGAGATATTGGGCTGCAGTTGGGATTTCTATCGCGTTCTACATAATATTTGTGTTGCATTACCATACTGTTTCTATGGCATCTCGCTTAATCTATCTAAACATAGTGTTTAACCACTAGAAACATAATCGTCGATCACTCCATGTGATTGCTGTTATTGCTTGCACGTGCTTCGTAATTCGTTACTCGATTGCCTTCATCTATCTGCTTTCAATACCGAATGCCTCTGCATAACTGTATAGCACCCCCTTTGCCCTCCTTTCCCCCCTTTTACTCCCCTTTATCCCCCTCTACCCTGACATGTGTAGCTCACCACACTCCCTTTATACGCTATGCTAACACCCACGTCCACCCTCTCTTTATCTATCTTACCTGCCACTCCTACTGACCACACACACACCCCCTTGATCCCCACTATGCCTACCACTCCTTTCCTTTCTCTTTCATTACCGCCGCTTTCATTTCATTCCTTTCCCTTTCCTGTCCTTTCTTTCCCTGCTTTGTATTCCCCCTCCATTTTCTCTCGCTCAGATCCTCCAAGGTCGAGGGCACTCATTCCCAGTTGACTTCTTCGCATTGGGAGTGACGATGTACCGGATGCTAACAGATGCGAGGCTATTTAACAAACAAAAGGAGTTCTTCTCTTCCCCGATCCCAGTCGTCCCGATTCAAAGACTCTACTTCGGCCACTACGACTTGGTCTTCGTCGCTTCACCATCCATTGCCTACTCCTCCGTCATGGTGGCTGCCCTTCAAGTGCTCAACCAAATGAAGGAGACTGCGACAGAGAAGGAGAGGGCGAGAAAGGCGAGAAAGGAGAGGGAGAGGGAGGAGCGTGAGAGAGAGGGGAAAGGGAGGCAGCGGAGGAGAGGAGGGAGGTAGGTGTGAGCTCAACTGGTCTGGAAGGAGGGAGGAAGAGGGCATGGCAGTCTGACTCTAACTTGGGGGCAGTGGATTCGTCGAAGAAGGGAGATGGAGAGGCCGGAACAAGCAGAGGAGGAGGAGCGGGCGCAGGGGACACGAAGAAGGAAGGAAAGAAAGAAGGAGCTCGGCATGAGAGCGAAGACCATGTGAAGGTGAGGCTGTCGGAGGAAGTAATCGACCTAATCGGGGGGTTGGTTGAGATCGACCCTTGCTTCCGATTAGGCACTCCGATGAGAGTGAGAAGAGACGCTGCTCTTGATAAGGAGGAGAAGCAAGAGAGGGCAGAGAAGGGAGTTTTCAAGGCCCACGGCGGGAAAGACGGAAGAGGAGGGGATAGAGAAAGAGACAGAGGTAGGGAAACCGATCGAATGAGAGAGAGAGAGAGAGAGAGAGAGAGGGAGGTGGGAGAGGGAGACGACGGAGGAGGACTTTACGTGAAGTCGTCTACGCACCCAGTCATTAATCTGAACTTCCCTCCTTCCGGAGACAAACAAGGATACGCAAATAGCAACAACAACGTTAACAATGGCAACAACGACAATTACAGCAACTACAACTACAACACTAATAACCTACGTCCCCAGTCCCAGTCACTGGGCTCTACTCTCCTAGCCCCATCGACCGTTCCTCTCTCCTCTCTCCACAGTACCCTTCCCTTTCCCTCTTCCTCGGTTGCACTTGTCCTCTCTTCCTCCACCGTCGCTCAATTGGGGGGAGAGGTGGACGAGAGGGAAAGAGATGGGGGCAGGGAGAGGGACAGAGACGGGGACAGGGAGAGGGAGAGGGAGAAAGAGGAGGGCCAGACAGCGGCAACAGGAACAGGAGGTAAAGCGAGGGAGAGGGAGAGGGAGAGGGAGAGGGAGAGGAAGAGCAAAGGAGTGAGAGCAAGTGGTCGTGATAAAGTGTCTCTGTCCGCTCATCAGTCTGTCCCTTCCCCTTCTACCCTTTCCCCTCCCCTCCCACCTCTTCCTCCGCTCACTCGGTATACCCTTCCTCCTCGACAACTGCCCCTGCCTCTTCGTCTTCGTCTTCGGCATACCTGGTTGAATTGTTCATTCCCACTCCCTACCTCACCTCAAACTCTTCTAAGGATCTTCCTCCTGTCGCAATAGGAAAGAGAGACAAGGAGGGCTACGTGGTACCACTCACCAAGAGAGGAAGAGGGAAAGGGGCAGATGGAGAGGGGGTGAGAGAGGTGGGGGACGGGGAGACCGACGAGAATAGAGAAGGACTGGCTGCGGGAGAAGAAGAGAGAGGAGCAAGTGGAAGAGATTGGGACACGGGTAGAAGAGATTGGGAGGGAGAACAAGGAGATAGCCGGATTACAAGGAGGGAAAGAGAGATAGAGAAGGAGAAGGAGAAGGAGAAGGAGAAGGAGAAGGAGAGGGAGAAGGGGGAGGGCGGGAGGAAGGGAGGGTCTACGGTATTGAACTTAAGCTTTCCTCTTATTCCCAATTCATTGGGAGAGAGCGATGAGGAGAAGAGGAGAGGGGAGGAGAGGGGGAGGGGAGGGAGAGAATGGAAAGAAGCAGATGATGATGGTATGAGAGGGAGAGGGGCGGACGAGAGGAAGGGAGAGGGAAATGGTCTAAGCCCAGTTCAAGGCAACATAAGAGGTAGGGGAAATGCGAGGGAAAGGGAAAGGGAGGGTCAGGGAGAGGAAGGAAACGGAGAGGGAGAGGAAGAGGGAGAGGGAGAGGGAGAGGGTGATTCTCCAGAAGAGGGGGCAAGCGCAGGCTCAAGGAGAGGAGGAGGGGAGAGGGAATCTACAGATATGGGAGATGGAGTGAGAGGAAAGGGAAAGACTCGTTCAGGGCTCGATTCTCCTCCAGTACTAAGGAGAGACATGAGGAGTGATCTAGGCAGTGAGGTGAGGAGTGAAATTAGGAGCGAAGTATTGTCCGAGATGCGGTCACAAGAGGATTCTTTCGGAAGAGTAGCGAGCGAATTCTCCGCAACGAAGAGCAGGGTGTCTAGGGCTTCCAAGGCTTCGAGAGGAGCGAAGGGAACAACGAAGGTGCCGACGAAGGGGGGTCTGTTGCAACCAGTGGGGGAGGTGTGGGGGGACGAGCGAGGCCAACAAGGGGAGCACAGAGATATGGTGTGGAGCGGATGGGGCTCTCAGGGGAGAGATCGCCTGGGAAACGGAGGAAGAGGGAGATGGAGAGGGAGACGGGGAGGGAGATGATGATGACGATCCTTCGATTTCTCCTTCTTCTGTTGGCCAGAGTGCTTTGTCTAACATCCCTCCTCCTCCTTCCTCTTCACCCCCTCCTTCCCACTCGCCTCCTTCCGCTTCCCCCGCTTCGTCTCCCCATCCTGCTTCTGTCCCCCTCGCTTCCCTCCCCCTTGACTCCCTCCCTCCTCCACTCTCTCCTTCCACTAGTTCCAACGCTCTTTTATCTTCCCCCAAAACCAACGATAATTCATTTTTCCACTTCGGACAACCACAACCTCAACCACAACCCCCTCCCTACCCTTCCCACTCTGCCCCCAAGGGCTTCCTTCTTCCCCACCTCTCCCCCTCTTCTCCCCCTATGCTGCTCTCATCTACCCACCCTATATCTTCCTCCTTCCCCTCCACTACACGTAACTCCTCTGCTTCCCTCCCTTCCCTTCCCTACCCCTCTCTTCCTGCTTCGCCTCCCCAGTCCCCTTCTTTATCCCACTCTCACCCCTCTAGCTCCTCCGCTTTGCCCCTCGCTTCGTCTGACTTGGCCTCCCACTTCTCCTCGCTCAACGTGACTTCCCCCGCTCTTTCTTTGTCGAACACTCCTCGTCCCGCTTCGTCATCCGTCTCTGCCGTTTCCCCCAGAGGAGTTCCTTCCATACGAGAGGGGAGTGGAGCGATGATTTCCCCTTCCTCCTCTTCGGTTCACTTGGAGTCAGTTGGCGTAGAAGTGAATGAATCGGACCCGAGGAAGTCAAAAGCAGCTGTAGAGGGTGGAGAAAGGTGGGGAGGGGGTGCTCATAGGGAAAGATATACATGGTGGAGAGCAAGGGATAGAGCGAGAGCAGATGGATAAGGCAGAATCAATGGATTGGGAGAAGTCTAGGGCTGAGGCAGCAGAGAGGAGTGGGGTGGGGAGAAAGACTGTTTCTTTCCCTCTAGAGGCAACTATCCCGTCTCTCCCGTTTTCCTCGCTTCCCTCCGCGCACTCAATGAATTCGTCCCCCGCTCTACTTAAAATACCTTCCTCTTCTTCTCAAGAGATATCCTTAGCAGCCCCCGCTTCCCCCTCTGGCCTTCCCCATTCCTTCTCCTCGGGAACCCTCTCTCTCACGCTTCCTTCTCTGAAACCTCACCCAGTGACTCCCATCTCCAAGATCTCAAAATGCGCTTCGAACCCATCTTTCTCCTCTTCCTCTCCCTCTTCTGCCCTCGCTCCCCTCACGGGCCCCCACCCCCTCTCCTCATCCTCCATCAACATGGTGGGGATGGAACACGAGGATATGGGAAAGGCAGACGCTCCAGATCTTAACCACGCTCACTCCCAAGGAGACCTTGTCTCATCCTCTGCCCTCTCTTCCTCTGCGCTCTCTTCTTCCGCCAATGACCTCCACACATACCTCCTCAGCTACGGGTCTCAGCTCCCTCCCCCTTCTGCGTCCGCGTCCACTCCCCTCGCCCCCTCGTCTTCTATCCCCTCATCAGTAACCGTTCCCTTTCCTTCCTCCATCCCCTCCAGGACCAGAGGCCACACTTCTCCCGATATCCAGAGGCCCTCTCAGCAATTATCTTCTTCCTCCCGCCCCCTCTCGCCCTCTAACAGGGCCCCCGCCTTATCCTCTATGGGTGCGCCTACTGCCCAGAGGGACAGAGGAGTCACAGTCAAGGGCGTTAGTGGAAGCAGAAGATCACAGGCGGGGTCCTCCGCATACAAGCTCACAGCAAGCACCAGTAAGAGTACTATGGACCACCTCAGTGGGCTCACCGGGGCTCTGTCCTTCTCCCCCTCAGCGTCCCCTCCCTCGCCTTCTTCGCTGCTATCCTCTCCTTACTCATCCTCCTCTCCTTCCCCCTCTCTCGACTTGTTCTCCGCCCCTCGTCCGTTCATTCCCCATATGGCTGAATACGAGAACGCGAAGAGACACGTAGTGTTTGGCAGGGACGAGAGGGGGAAGTGGAAGGGGATCCATGACGGATTCGCGGAGATCAAGAACCACCCCTTCTTCTCTTCCATCAATTGGGACGCCATCGCTGCCTCTGCATGGGTACCCCCACAGTCCCCACCATCTCAGTCGAGGACTTAGTGCAAACGTTCAAGCTCACCGCAGTGGAGAAGGAGAAGGACAGCGCTGTGCCCAAGAGACTGAGCAGAGAGGAACAAATGCTGTTTGATGGATTCGACTTCAGAACAGACATGGCTAGCCTGCAAGACTCTCTCAATGGGACAGGGGGAGCGGTGGCTAGCGTTGGAAGCAACAACTACACCACGATCACTTCCTCTCCTTCCATCACCCTCCCCAGTGGGCAGTATCCCTCCGCCAACACCAACACCTACGCTAATAGAACCAGCATGCAGAGGGCATCGAGCGTTAACAGCCTCTTCAACAATTCTAACTACTCACACTATCCCAACGGAAGGGAGGCCTCTGCAAGCGCTCAAAACGCAAACCCCACGTTTACGAAAGCATAGGATATCACGTTGCGATCAAATACACTGCTTACTCCGTGCTCTTACCCATGCTAGTCCTTCTCTCTATCTACAGTTGCCCCCCCCCCCCGCTTCCCCTCTCCCATTTTCTTTCCTCCCTTGCCTTCTCTCCCACCTTCCCGCGACTGAGTCCCCTTAGCTGCCTATACAATCTCTCGACTCAACTACTACTCTTCTTCGTCCTAGCCTACTGCACTTCTTCCCGCAAATGCTCTTGTGTGTGTGTCCACGTTCCATTCCTCCAACCAACTCATTCTGCTTCTTGAACTTGCACTCCTTTTTTATTTTTGTCTTTCGTTCTCTTTCCTTTTCTTTCATTGCGCTTGCGTTTCTCGTATTTTCTTTTCTGTTTCTCCCTTCACCTCACGCTTCCCTTCATATCTTCCCTATTTATCGTGTCACTTGTTTCCCTCTTTTCCCTTCCTCTTATTCATTTCCTTTCCTTTGTGTTTAGTTTTCCCTTCCCTTCCTCTCCTTCCTTGGCTTTCCACTCGCTTTCATCCTTCTGCCTTTCCCTGTGTGTATCGCAGCACTCGCTCTCGTTTTACCGCCCACCGCTGTGCTTAGTGTTTCAATGAGACTCATATATATTCCATATTTTCGCTCTCTGTTTTATTTAAACCCCTCTATATTTCTCCCAATCTTGCCCATTACTTCACCCATGTCTTTCTCTCATATGCTGAGGATAGTCTTTTTGCTTTCTTTCTACAGAGAAAGAGGCGGAGGGACGGCATACGTGACTTGGCCATACGTGACTTGGTCATACTTGCCTGGGTTTTCTTCTCCGTTTCTTTACTTTTTCGTTATTTGTTTTTATGCTTGTTATCTTGGTTCCTTCGGTTCTTTATTTTCCGCGCTTTAAATATGTATATATATACATGCATATGCTTGTGTCTATGTGGCTCTCTGTTTGTCAGCCGTTCTTTGTCTACCTCCCCTTACCCACCTCCGCCCGTATCGGGCAACCCCACCACCTCTTTCTTTGCGTCTATAGCCCTTCCTCGTCGCCTACTCTACTTACGCCTTCTGTTACTTTGCGTCATATGTTAGCTTCCACATTCTCTTACACCTCCTGCTCTTTCCATTACTTTGTGTGTTCTTCTTTCGCATCTTTGCCTGGGGTATTTATTGGTGTTTGTTTTATTGGTATTTGAGCAGAAGAACCACCACTACCGCCTACATGCGATGGTATCATTCGAATGGAACTGTGCTCACTTGAATCAAGTAAGACTCACACTCCCTTCTTACACACATACATACACTCATACTCACATGTACACACATACCAACAATCGCACTCATTCATACGCTCTAGTGATGCACATGCCCACGCTTTACTTTTAACGTGCATGTATTTCTGGTAAGGGGAGAGGGAAGATCTCTTGTTTCGATTTCTTATTGCTCTGTGTTCTTGCTCTTCTCTATCATAGCCTTTCGGACTATTCGAGTACGTAGTTTATCTTCTTTCGCTATATCTCACGGCATGGAACACTCATTAATGTCCGTACGTGCTGATATGTAAGTGCTTGTGCCGTTGTTTGTGCGTTGAATGCTTTCGTCCCGTAGTTTTTTGTCAGGCCTGGCTCATAGACATTCATATCCAGCATTCATTCCCACGTCCTCAGTCTTTGCTGTGATTTGCTTTTACTCTTTTTTTTTTTTTATACATATTTGCTTTAACATTTTTTAGTCTGCCTCTTCGTATTATTTTTTTTTCTTTTTCTTTTCGATTCATGATTGACATGAACTCTTCTGTATACACTTAGATCGACAGAAAATAAACATTATATTTTTATTCTTAAGCGGGCTATCTTCCTTCGCTTTACAACATAAATAATTACACGCATTATCACATATAAATAATTAGCTACACAATTTCGCATAGACATTTGCTCAATGCTACGAACTGAACGGTTCGTAAAAAAAAAATGGTTAGAGCTAGAGTCCCAGCTACATGCCGTATTATACAAATCAACAAGAGTTAAACTTTTAACTGAAGAACAGAGAGGGGAAACATATGTGCACATAGAAAGCATACACAAAGAAAACAAAAAGGATGCACACCACATAACAAAAGAGTAACATGACGTATTGTGAGGAAATAGAATTGAACAAAGATTGCACCACCCACAGCCGAAGAAAATGCTGTGAGTATAAATAGATTGGCATGATATTAAATGGCGAATGAACTAAAAAGTGCTGGCACTTGTTGACTAAAGCTGCTGATTGACCAGGCGAGGGGGGCTATAGCTGCGTGACTCACTGGTTGATGCTGTCCATTGCGGAGTCCCACCTCTTCTTGAGGTTGTGTTGGGAAAACCTTGCTTGTTCAACAAGTGTCATCATGTTGGCCATCCTGGCTCTGAGACTGCGCATGTAGTTGTTGTAAAGCAAAGTCCTTCTATCGAGCAGATGAACGAGGTTCGACTGCTTATAACCCACAATTGACGGACCAAAACATTCGGAGAGGGATTCTCCTACGCTTGAAGTCACGGCGTGTTGGTCTTGGGGAATAGGGGTGAGGAGGGGGGAACTGTATTTTTTGTATATGGGGTTGGAGGCGAACGCAGAGGTTGAGGCAGACGAACTGAGCGCAGAAGAGGGGCGAGAGGAATGGGAGGCAGGACCTGAAGAGACGGAGGATGCGGGGATAGAGGAGATGGTGGGAGACGCAGAAGAAGAACTAGTGGCAGAGGAGGCGGAGGATTTGAGGGACTTGGTTTTGGAAGAGGGAGTGAAAGAGGATGCGTTGGTGGGGAAAGCGGAGGAGGGGGTGGGGGAGGGAGGAGGCTGATGGCGGAGTGAAGGGAGTTGGAGAGGAGAGAGTTATAGTAAAAGTTAAAGACAGGGGTGGCGTAGGCAGAGGGAGAAAGTGAAAGCACGAGGGGAAGGGAAGAAGCCAGTAGTGCTGCCGCGGCAGGAGCAGAGAGGGTTGGGGAGGGAATAGAGGAGGATGAGGAGGAGGAGGAGGAGGAGGAAGCGGAGGAAGCAGAGGCAGAAATAGATGAGGTGATGGCCGCTATGGAAGGAGAGAGGCCGAAGCTGAAGCGAAGTAGAGCCCAGAGGACAGGGTCAAAGCGGAGAGTGTCGTACACCGCCCAGGAAGAAACTCCACTGTTCGCTCTCAGTCCCACAGCCCCGCTTTCCCCCACTACTCCGCTCCCCACTCCGCTTTGTCCTGCAGAAGAGGCGGTGGGGGAAAGGGAGTCCTGGGAGTCAGAAGCAGAGGAGTCGGAGGAGAGGGGAGCGTATGGCGAAGATGCGGGAGAGGAGACAGGGTTCAACAGACCTAGTTGGGAAGGAGTGAAGATGGGGGACGAGGGGGGGATGAGGGGATCAGAGAGGAGATCAACGCCAAGTCAGAGGGAGAGAGAGCGGGGGTAGAGGCGACCAAAGCGGTCGACGAAGAGGGGGCGGTGGGGGAGGGAGTGGACGAGACGGAGGAAGTCACCGCATTAGTGGCATTAGAAGAGGAGGGGGAGGAGGGGGAGGAGTAAGGGCAGCCGAGACGTTGGATGGAAGAGAATAAGCGAAGAGGGAGTGGAAGGGGGGTTAGCGGAGTTCAGAGTGAGGCGAGAAGCGACGACTGAGTCGGAGGGGAGGAAGAAGTCGCTAAGGGGCACTCCCTTTAGTTTCGTCGTTACGAGGCGAACAGACGAAGCGGCAGAAAAGGCAGCAGCGGCGGAGGAGAGAGAAGTGAGCGCAGTCCTTGTCTTTTCGACTTGAGACATCACCTTGGGCAGAGAGAGACTAAGTCCCCCCTTCGCTGCCTCCCTTCCCCTCGCCTTTTTCCCTTCCGCTCCCCTCACCGCGACTGTCCCTGAAGCTGCTCCTCCTTGATTCGTATCGTCGTGGACCACCACCTTCTCCTTCTTTCCCTTCTTTCCTCCGATGGCAGCAGAGGAAGAGGGCCCCGAGGTGTTCCCTTGAGATCCCCCTCCGCTTCCATTAAGTCCCCCGCTGTTACCAACAGAAGAGGCTGCTCCCTCCGCTCCAGTGCCGACTCCCCCTGCACTGAGCCCGCCATCTCCTCGGTCTGTACTGCGCTGACTCTCCATCTGCTTTGCGAGGGCCAAGCGTAGACTAGCTTGGGTGCGGTGGATTGAGGGTAGGACGACCGAGGTGGAGGGAACAGAGGAAAGAGCGGCGAGCGAAGACGGGGCCAGAGAGGTAGAGGTGAAGTGGGTGGGGGTGGAGAGAGCGGGGGAAGAGAAGGAGGAGGAGGAAGAAGATGGAGTGATTGAAGGAAGTGTAGTGGAGAGAGAGTTAGAGGAGGACGAAGGGGAAGGGGGAAGAGCGGAACCGAAAGAAGTGGGAGATTGTGACGAGAAGGATGAGGGCGAAGAGAAGGAGGAGGAGGGTGACCCAACGGGGGAGGAGGATGAGGGCGAGGACCTTTCTCCGGTCGCCCTAGCCTCGTTAACCTCAGCAGCAGCAGCATTGGCTGCCATGATCTTGGCGCTGGACTCAGCTAGGCACTGTAGGTCTACGCAGTCCTTGGGGGAGAGAGTGGAGAGGAAGAGGGAGGAGATAGCTGCGGTGGCGTAGGACAACTCGTAAACCAGTCTTCGGTAGAAGATGGCCTCAATTGCGAGGAGGGTGGAGCGGAGGAGGGAAATCGAGGACCCACAGTAGTCGAATGAAAAGCGGACTCTTCCCACCAAAGAACCGAGATCCCCCTCTAGCATTTGAGGGCAAGAGGAGGAAGAGGGAGAGGAGGAGGAGGAGGAGGACGAGGAGGAGGAGAGGGAGGCGAGGTAGCTGATCTCGGTAGGTAGTAGAGGCCAGGAGGAAGGAGAGAGAAGGGGACATCCCGAGATGACCCCGGAACTTCCGACATCGGAGAGAGGAGTGGACGGGAAGGCGGAGAAGGGGGAGGGGGCAGGGGCGGCGGTGACAGAGGCAGAGGTTGAGGCAGCAGCAGAAGACGTAGATACAGAGGACGAGATCGTTCCTGCGTTCTGTCCCCTAGCTCCTGATTTCCCTCCTTGTGCCCCACCAGTATTTGCCACGCTTCCTCCAGCTGCTCCGTCCTTTCCTGCGCCAGCTGAGCCTTCTGCTACCACTCCTGCTCCTTTATTAGCCTGGTTGGCAAGGATTGCGAGGGAGGACACGGCGGAGGAAGGGGGCGGAGAAGGAGGTTGAGGAGAGGAGCGACGTCAGGGTGGAAGATCCTGGGTGAGGAGGAGGCAGAGGGAACGGAGGAGGACGAGCCGAGAGAAGAGGCAGCGAGGCCCTGCTTTCCTCCTTGAGAAGAAGAGGGGGAGAACGCAGAGAAGGACGGCTGGTCGGAAAAGGATTGGGACTGGAGTGCAGAGGGAGGGAGGAAGTCAAGGGAGAGCAGCGAAGGGATCGAGAGAAGGGCGGAGCTCGTGTTGGGAAGAGAGAGGAAGGGGGAGATGCGTGAGATGCAGGTTGTCTGGATCGATTCGACGTCTCTCCTCTTTCTCTCGAAGTCAGAAACCACTCTCTCCACAGCCGTTACTGCCTCCCTCGTCACCCGGTCGAAAATATCTCCCAGGATAGTGTCAGTGATTTGGTTCCAGAGGAGGTTAACACTTTCAATTTGAGAAGCTAACTTCTTCCTCCAACGCAGGAGATCAAGGTAGGCCTCTCCTCCCTCCTTTTCCACAAAGTGGTTCAGAGATGCAGGGAGGGAGTCGGAGGCATTGGAATGGGCATCCGAGGGAGAGTATAGGTTGGGGTCAGAGGAAGAGGCAAAGGATGAGGAGGTGGAGCCGATGTTGAGAGTGGAGGGAGGGGAAGACGTGGAGGAGAGAGGAGACGAGGAGGGAATAGGAGAGGGAGAGGATTGGAAGGGAGAGGTCGTGGAGGTGGAGGGAGAGGCGACGGAGAGAGCGGAGAGAGAGGGAGGGATGATGGATGGGTTCTGGACGAGATACTTGAGTTTAGCCGCACTTGAAGATTGCTCATATGCAGCGTACAATTGAGCTGCATCCACTTTGTATTTCGAGACAGCAAGAGACACCGCCGTTTCAAAAGAGACTGGGGAAGCAAAGCAGGAGACAAACGAAGGAGATGAAGAGGAGGAGGAGGAAGAGGAGGAGGATGAGGTGGGGTTGAGGAACGATGAGATGGAGAAGGAAAGGTCAAGAGCGGAGGAATCGGAGGGGAGGGAGGAGGCAGATGAAGAGGCAGGCGAAGAGGAGGTAGAGGAGGGCTGTGGAATGGGATTCATCACGGAGAGAACAATGTTCCTAAAATTTTCATCCGCCTCCCTCTCCCTTCCCCTATTCATCTCTAATCCCTTTGCCCTCCTCACTCTCTTCGCAAATGAAGAAGAGGAGGTGGAGGGGGAAGTTGAGGAAAAGGCAGAGGAGGAGGACGAGGAGGAGATAGAGGGAGAGGACACGTCAGTCGATGAAGCATATCCCGAGTACTTGGCGAAGAGAAGTGAATGCGGTCCAATGGGGAGCGAAGACAGAGCCTTATCGAGCGAAGAGGCTGAGTCCCTCATTGAATCCTTTCCCCCTCCTTTCCCCCTTCCTTTCCCCCTCTTTACCCCCCGCTCCCCCCTTTGCCCTTCCGCTAGCTCCAGATAGAGCCTTAGCATGAGTTCCCCCACTTCCTCCCTTCGCCCTTCCACTAGCCCCCGATAGGGCCTTGCCAAATGCCCCTCCGTTCGCCCCCTGTGCACCCACCCTTCCCTTAAGTCCGTTGAGGTCCATCCCATTGTCTCCTACTCCACCGCCAGAGAAAGACTCCGATCCGATGGGACTCACACTCTTCTCATTCTGCGAAAAAGAGTCAGCGATACTGATCGAGTCAAAGAGGGAGAGGCAGGGGAACGAGGGAGGAGGAATAAGCAACAAGAGTTGAGACGATACCACTCCCACTGTGTTCACTGCCGCAGCCTCTTCTTCCCTCGCCTTACGCTCTTCTTCTCTCTCCTCCTCTGTCCTCTCTGCTTCGTCCACGTTGCCCATAGCGGAGAGAGAGGAGAACGAAGCAGGCGGGACAGATGATTTGACTTTGTGTGCGAGGGAGGACGAGGAGGATGAAGAAGCGGAAGAAGAAGAGGAGGAAGAGGAGGAGGAAGACGGGGGAGTGGAGGAGGAGTCAGAGTGAGGGAGGAGAGCATGGGCTTGCCTTAGCTTGACGAGAGAATACGCATTCTTGTCGAACACTCTCCTCTCCACGAGTTGGAACATCATGTCAGGAGAGGAGAGGAAATATGAGTGCACGGGGCTGAACGAAAGAGGGGAGAGACAGGGAAGGGGAGAAAGGGGGAGAGGGAGGCTACAGGGGCGGTGGAGAAGGTGGAAGAGAGGAGGGAGGAAAAGGTCTTGAAGACGAAGAAGACTTGGTTTGAGAAAGAGATTGTTTCTGGCAATCTGAAGAAGGTTGAGGGAGAAGAGGCAGACGAAGAAGTAGAGGAGTAGGAGAGGGAGGGGGAGGGGGAAGACACAGTGAAGGAAGAGTTCGAAGAAGTAGGCCTCGTGTTGGAAGAAAAGGAAACCGCATTTTTCTCTTTGTTTCTGGAGGCCAGGGCAGAGAGGGAGGAGGGAGAGGGAGAAACAGAACGAGAAAGAGACGAGGGGAGTGGGGAGGATGAACGAGAGCCAGTGGGAGAGAAGGAAGCGTCAGAAGAAGAGGAGGAGAGAGGGAGGAAATCGAAGGGACAGGGAGGAGAATAAATCAAAGGAAGGGGAACAGCCTTGGAGATGTTGAGGAGGATCAGAACACAAGTGCTCCGGAGAGAGGAGAGGGAGGAGAGGGAGATCGAGGATTGCGCGGAAGAAGAAGAAGAGGAAGCAGAAGAGGAAGAGGAGGATGATGATGAGGAGGAGGTGGCAGAAGAGGAGAGGAGTGGCGAGGACCCAACAGAAGTGAGTGAGTCCAGAACAGATATGAGGAGGAGAGAGAGGTGTCGGATGGAGGAGATGAGCTGGGCGAGAGAGGAGGAGGAGCAGATGGGGTCTGAGAAGGAAGCGGGGCCATCGGAGGAGGCGAAGGAGGAAGATGAGGAGAAGAAGTAGGATGTGGAAGAATAAGGAAGAATTGCAGTAACGATGGACTGGATGTATTTCAGTGCATGGTTTCCCACTATGCACACGTTCTGTCTTAGTCTCTCCTTTTCCTTGTCGACCTCTTTTCCCTTTCCAGAGGTAGAGGAAGAGGAGGACAGGGACGAGGAGGAGGTGGGGGCGGCTGGGAGAGAGGCAGCAGGAGGAGAGTATATCACCAGCTGATGAAGGAGAGAATCCAAGAGCGCGGGGAAGGAGGAGAGAGCTTCAAGTGTAGGGACAAGAGAAGAGGGAGAGGAGGGATCGAGGACGAAGGGGGGAAGGAGGGAAGGATGACGGATTCTTTGTCTTTGTCCTCTTTCTTCTTCTCCTTCTCTTCATCCTTTTTCGATGACGAAGAGGGGGAGGGAAGGGGAGCAGATGGTGTGGAGGAGGAGCCGGATGACGAAGAGGTGAAGGAGGAGAGAGAGGGGGAGAGAGCAGGGGCGGAGCCATCGGAAGAGGCAGATGAAGCGGAGGGAAGGGGAAAGGGCAAAGCTTCAGTTCCGAAGAGAGACGGAGGAAGGACAGAAAGGAGAGGCGGGGGGGAGAGGAGGGGAAGAGGGAAGGGACGAGGGAGAGATTAGAAGCTCTGATGTGGAGTAGGTTCTTCAGGAATGATAGAAGGGCGAGGAGTCTGTAGCCCGATGAAGAAGAGTGAAGAGAGGAGGAGGAAGTGGCGAGGGAGAGGAGAGAAGACCCCCATATGAACCTTCGAGGCAATCGAGGGAGGAGAGCGGGGCGGAGAAGGATGAAGCGGAGGGAGAGGAGGGGGCAGTAGAGGCAGAAGCAGAGAAGTGGGAAGTGCCGGGTCTAGAGGGAGCGGAGAAAGAAGCAAAGGGTGAGGAGGAGGGGCGGAAAGGGGTTATACCGTCGAGACAGTTGGAGGAGAGGAGGTCGACAATTGACTTCACATCTTCTTCTCTCAAAATCACGTTTCCCATCTCCTCCGTCAGCTTAGGAGAGAAGAACACGGGTTCCCTCGTCCTCTTCCTCCTGTTCTTCTTCTTCCCTCCCTCTCGATCTTCCTCCACTCCCTCCTCAGACCTTTCCTCCTTGACCTCGTCGTCCTCCTCCTCCTCATCATCGTCGTAATCCCCCTTCACAGCCTCTTTCTCAGCGTTTGCCCTAGCGGACTCAGAAAAAGATGACACCCTAGACCCCACCGATACAACCTTGCTGACTTTGGTTCTTTCCTTCCTTATTACTTTCTTCACTTCGTTCAATACCGCATCCACCAGATTCTGCTGTGTCCTTGACCGGTGCTTCTCTTCCTCTACACTGCTATGCATCTCCCTCCTTGCTCTTCCATACACAAACCCACTTGCCTTTGTGACTTGCAATCGCTCGCTTGCCAAAGACACTGCCTCTCCCAGTAAACCGAAGCAGGAGGAGGCGAAGCCTTCGGAGAAAGTTGAGAAGGACTCCACAAGGCCTGAAAACACAGACAATTGAGAGCGCATCTCCTGCCTCACCTCAACCACCCGCCTAAGAAGAATTAACGTTTCTAAGGGGTGGTATGTGGGAAACTCCTCATCTTCTCCAAAGCCTTCCTTCCCCTCTTTCCCTCCCTTCCCCTCTCTTTTTCTTGATACCACCAAGCGAGATGTGGCACGGGGAGAGGACGAAGTGGAGAAGGCAGAGGAGGGAGAAAAGGGGGATGTAGATCCCTTCAAAGTCCTGTTCTTAGTCTTGTCTTTGTGGTGAGAATGTTTCGCCTCCCCCACATTTTCCTCCTCCTCGTCTTCTCCCTTGAGGTCGGAGTACCGTGTCACGGGGACAGGAGCGAAGGAGGAGGAGGGGAACAGAGAGGCAGAGGCAGAGGCAGGGGAAGATGAAGAAGAGGAACAGGAAGGGAGGGAGGAAGCGAAGGAGAGAGCGTTGGGAGAAGAGGCGGAGTATTCAGAAGTGATATCTACCTGTATACAGAGGTCTTCGATCACATCAGAGTAGAACTGCCCCACGAGCTTCTGCACTCCTTCCAAGTCCATGAAGCGGGGGTCCCAGCCGACAGAGGCGGAGGATAGGGAGGAGACGTCAGAGGGAGGAACCAGATCAGACAACGATGAAGGACTCAGAGATAGTGACAACGAAGAGGACGAAGTGAAACCAAGTGATGAAAATGTAGAGGAAAAGGCATTCGAAGAAGAGGAAGAGGAAGAGGAAGAGGAAGAAGAAGAGGAGAGGGAAGGGGTAGGGGGGACGGAGGGAGAAAAGTCCTTATGGGAAATGTCGTTCAAATTGAGATGGGCTGAAGGCTGGAGAGAAGAGAGAGAGGGGGCGGAGGAAGAGGCAGCAGGAGAAGAGTCAGCTGGACCTCCCCTTTGATCCTCATCTGTGGAAGCTCTGGAGGAGAGAGGCAATGCGGAGGAGGCAGCAGACGAAGCGGAAGAGAAGGTGGATGACGAAGAAAGCGAGGAAGACGTTGACGAGAGAGAGGACTGCGCCTTTGCATGGCTGTTGTTGTTGCCGTTATTGTTGTTGTTGTTGTTGTTGTTGTGATCTACCCTCGCCTTCGCCCACACTGCCTTGCACACAAGCAGATATCTCATGATGAGTCCCTTCGGATCTATAAGTTTCCCCACCGATTGATCAATTGCTCCTCTGAACCTGCTTAGCTCGTACTCCCCCTTCCGTTTGCTCTTTTCCACCTCTTCCTCCCAATCGTCCAAGATATCCACGTCTCCGCTGTCCTCTCCCACCATCCCTATTCCGCCGAGTCCTGCCCCCAGCCCTCCCCCCATCGTCCCCATGAGATCGCTCAGGGAGGGAGAGTCTTTTAGGGCGAAGGCTGAAGGGTCTAGCTGGGAGAGCGAAGGGATAGAGGTGAGGGTAGAAGCAGACGCAAGAGATGAAGAAGAAGAAGAAGAAGAAGAGGAGATAGTGGAGGAGTAAGAGGAAGGGGCAGGGACTCCTAGGCTAGGGGGCGGTTGAGAAGAAGGTGCAGGATCAGCCTCCTTAGTCTTTCCCTTTGCCCCTTCCCCTTCCCCATGCTCTTCCTCCTCACCCCTGTTTTACCCTTCTTCCCCCCGCATCATCTGCTGCGGTTGGAGGGGCATTGACCCTTGTGTTTCCCTTCCCGTGTCTTCCCCTTCCACTTCCATTTCCCCTCCCAGCCGACGCCTCGCTTTCCTCTGCTAGCTTCAGCAGGAGCTCGTTCTTTTTTCTCTCCTCTTCAAAGACGACACAGGAGGGAAGAGGTGGGTGCGGAGGGCAAGAGAAGAACACCAGCAGAGCACTTAGTGGACTGTCCAGGCGAGGAGGCTCGGGTTGGGTGAGAGCGAAGGGAGAAGCAGAAGAGGAAGAGGAAGAGGAAGAAGATGATGGGGGAGAGGAAAGGATCATAGTGGAAGAGGCAGATGGTAAGGGAGAAGACGAAGCAGAGGAGGCAGCGGACTGAGAGATAGAAGAGGATGAAGGGGGTGACGCAATAGCAATGGGAGTGGGAAGAGAGGGGAAGACAGGCTCAGGAAGAAGAGCGGGGATGGGGAGAGGGAAGAAAGGAGGAGGGTGTATCGAGAGGAGTCGGACGGGGTAGTCGGAGGCCAGGAAGGCGGGAGGGGATCCTGTGGGGAACAGAGGGAGGAACGAATGGAAAGAAGACTCGGCACCAGATATAGAACTCTCCATCTGGGTTGACACTGAGCGAATGATTGAGTCTGCCTCTGAACATAGCTCCTTCATGTGCTTGTATACATCAATCGTCCTCCTTCGTAGCTCTCCTCCCACCACAGATATATCTTTTCCCAAATCGTCGCAGAGAAGGAGTATGTCTTTGGAATTTTTCTCAATGACTCTTCTCCAACCCTTCGCCTCCTCCTTCCCCTTCCCCAGCATCGCAGCTACCTTCTCCTGAGCCTCCGCCACGATAATTTTCACCCTCCCTACGACTCTATCCACCGACTTGAGGTGCAGAGAGAGCTCTTTCATTCTCCGACCAATCACCCCCTCCTCCACTCTCCTCCTCACTCTCTCCACCTCCTCCAGCTTCACACACACGTAGGTCTCTGATATCCTTACTCTCTCTCTTCGCTTCTTCTCTGCCTCGCAGACAGAGTGGAGGAGGAGGGAGAAGAGAGAGGGAAAAAGCGCCGCTCTGAACGCCAGGAGATCTTCTTGAACTGTTGAGAAAGAAAGGGAAAGAGATCTACAGCAAGGGATGGGGGATAAGGAAGGGATCAGGGAGAGGGCGAACGAGACGAATGGGTAGGAGAGAGAGGAGGGAGGGGCAGGGAGGGAGACAGAAGGGGAGGAAGAAGGAGGGGGGTGGGAGTGGGAGGAGTCGGAGTAGTAGAAGAGGGGGAAGAAACAGAAGACTGAGAAGTGGAAGAGTTAGAGTGGGAGGAAGAAGAAGTGGTGGGGGGAGAATAGGTCGGGAGGGGTGCGAAGGAAGAGGCAGAAGAGGACGAGGAGGAGTAGGGGTCCTCGTTCTCGGTTTGAGAGAGAGAGGAGAAAACGAAGGAGGAGAGAGCGTTTTTAGAGATGTATGATGATGCACTCAAATTGAGAAGACGCTGGATGGGCAAGAGGGCAGGAGGGCAGAGGGAAGAAGAGAAGGGGGAGATAGGGGTAGAAGAAGAAAAATCTGCGAGGGAAGGAGAAGAAGAAAGAGAGGGATCGCCCGAGAGGGAAGAGAGAGGAGAAAGGGAAGAAGAGGATGTGGAGGAGAGAGGAGCAGGGGCGGATGAAGAGGAAGAGGGAAGAGGACTCGCGGATGTTGCAGGGAGAGCAAACTGTTGTTTATAGATAAAGAGAGAGAGGAGCGAATGGAGGTGTTTGGTCTGGGAATCCACTCCCGTTGCAACTACGACAGGATCCTCTCTCTCCCACTCCCACTGCCCCTCTCCCTCTTCCGCGTCTTCTCCCTCGCCATCAGCCTCTAGTCCATCCCATTCGGAGTCTGAGTCTGAGTCGGGGAATGCATCGTTATCTCTCTCTGAGCTACGGAGAGACGAAGGGAACGGAGAAAACGAAGAAGACGATGATGAAGAAGAACCGTAGGATGAGGAGGAGGGGAGAGTGGAGGAGGATGAAGAGGAAGAAGATGAAGAGGAAGATGATGCGTTTCTTCGGTTCAAAGCACTTCCATCATCAACGTCCACTTTTCTCTCATCTCTCTCCGCACTTCCCCCTCTCTTCTTTCCAGAGTCCTCTATATCCCTCCTATCTCCCTTCTCTCCCTCTCCCCCCTCTCACGTCTCTCCGGCCTCTCCCATTTCTCTTCACTTTGCCTCGCCAACCACCTCCATGCGCTAATCTCCAGTTCGGGAGAGAGGAGAAAGCTCTGCCCGCCCTCTCCCACGTCCCCGAAAGACTCTACTACCGCCCTCTCCCTTTCCCTTTCCCTCTCCTTCCTTCGTTCCTTCTTCATCTCCTTTGCTCTCGCTTTCTCTCTCGCGTTCTCTCTCGCAGATTCCCGCTCCTCCCCCTCGCCCTTTGCCCAGTTTTCGGAGGAAGAGAGGACGGAGGAAGAGGACAGAGATGGAGATGATGAAAGAGACGAAGAAAGGGAAGAATTCCTCCTCTCAATTTCTTCTTTCCGGCAGATTCCCTTCCTTCAGCAGCAGAAGAAGACGACGAGGAGGAAGAAGAGGAAGAGGAGGAGGAGGAGGTGGAAGTGGAAGTGGAGGGGGATGAGGCATTCGTTCTGGAAGCTCCCTCAGACCCTGAGTTTACCCTTCCTCCTCCCCTTCTTCCTTTCTTCTTGTCGACCGTCTCTTTCTTCTTCTCTGCCTCTTCCTCCTCCCTCTTCTTTTCTTGAATAGCTCTTTCCCTCTGTCTAGACTCCACCCTCTTCCTCTCCTCTACCTTTTCGCGGAGATCTCTCCTCTTCCTCTGCCTCATTGCTCGATCGATGTCTGACGGAGACACTCCGAACACTCTCATTGCCATGTACTCGACCTCTGTAGACTCATAGAACGAGGGGGGAAGCGGGAAATGAACGAATCGAAGGGAGAAAGGGAAGTGCTAGGGAGAGAGGACGATGAGGAAGAGGATGAAGAAGAGGAAGATGATGAGGAAGAGGAGGCATGAGCGACAAAAGAAGGGACGAGGGAGGACAGTTGCTCCTGCGTCTCAGGCATAGACGGCTGGACGAGGGTAGAAGAGGAAGAGGATGGGGAGGAGGAAGAAGAGGAAGAAGAGAAGGAGAAGGAAGAGGCAGGGGAGGATGAAGGGGAAGAAGAAGAATCAGAGAGTGAGGAGAGAAGAGGTGATTTACGGAAAGGGAAGATGAGGGGAGAAGAGGAGGAAATGCGAGCGGAGATCCTCTGAGCCTCGTTCTCGCAGGCGTAGGAGAGGGAGGAGGATAGGTCGGATGCAGTTGAAATGATAGAAGAGACTAAGGAATGGAGGAGAGGAAGAGAGGTAGGAGGGAGAGAAGAGGCAAGAGGAACAGCGAAGGGAATCAACTCAGTGATCGAGAGGGTGGAGGGAGAGACAGTGGGGGCAAGGTCAGAGAAAAGGGAGGAAGGAGAAGATGAAGAAGAAGAGGAAGAGGAAGAGGAAGGGGAGATGGGGGGGTGGAGGAAGTAGACCCAGGAGTGGGAGAAGACGAGGAGATGGGGGGGACAGAGGAGAGAGAAGAGGAAGAGGAGGAAGAAGAGGAAGAGGAGGCGAATGGAAGGTACGACTGGTTGTACTCCAAAATGAGCTTATTCAGTTTGTTCAACTTCCTTTTCACTCCCTTCAAGTCGTGTTCGAATGTACCGGTCTCCAACTTGAATAGCTGTTCATCTGCGTTGAGTTCTTCCTCCGCCCCCTCCTCCCGCCTCGCCTCTTTGCTTTCGTCTCTCTTTCCATCCGCCCTCACCCCCGCAGAACCAGGGTTGGGGACCGAGGAAGATGATGCGGAGGAGGACCCGGAGGAGTAGGGAGTGGGTGAGTGAGCGGAGGGCAGAGAGGATGAATTAAGAGCGTTCTTCTTGTTCTTATGCGTAGTCTTGGGGATCAAGGGAAGAGCTGCCTGAATCGCAGAGAACTCTGATTTGGTAGCATCGACCACCGCGATAAGGGAAGCGAAGGGTTTCATCTGCTTTACGACGGAGATGGACTCTGCGTCGGAAGAGAAAGACCTCAGACGGAAGAGTCTGGCAAGGGCAGAGGCGTTCTTCTCTGCATTGGCAGTGATGGTCTTCACATATTCCTCATTCACCACGTCTACGCTCTTCCTCCACTCACGGTGTATGGAACTTAGAACTCCTCCCTCTCCAATCACTGAGAAGAGAGTCGAGGAAAGAGAAGACAAAATATCGGGAGAGGGTGCTTGCTCGATTGCTCCGGTGAGGATCCCGGCTACTGTTTCGCTCTCCTCCAGTGCTCCTCCATACAAGTTGAAGAGGAGACGGTTGAGATCGGAGTAGAAGCTCTCGCACCTTGTGACCTCCCCTACCGCTGTCTCCCCACCCAGTGACTGCTGCGTGGACAAATTCACATACGCCCTCGATGCGGGTGAAGAAGAGCGAGTACTCCTTAGAGAACTTTTCCTCGATCACGTCGACGAGGGACGAGTAGAACACGTGCACCGAACGCTCCATCATCCCAAACTCCCGTTCCACCTCCCTCTCCACCTCCTCAGGCGCCTTCACCCCGAGAGAGAGCAGCTGGTTTTTCAGCGCAGACAGCGACCGCTTCTCTGAGTTGTGTCTCATTCGCTCGAAGCTCTTGAGTTCCTTCAGTATCTGCGTCACCTTCTTGTGTCCCGAGGAATAGATCTCTCTAATCCTTCTTCCTCATGCGCTTCACGTTGTCCGATGTAAAGCTCATGTCCCTCCACACACCCTTCTCCACTGCCTTATCTAGCATGCTTTGGTGGTATGCCTTCTTGTACTTCTCCTTCGTCTCCGCATCCACTGCCTCTGGCCCCAAGGAAAAATCAGACGAGAAGGAGGAGGAAAAAGACGAAGAAGCCGAGGCAGATGCAGACGAGGAAGACAAAGGGGATGGAAGGCTGGAAGCAGAAGATGTGATACCGGGAGAGAGAGACCCGGAAAGAGAAGAGGGGGAGGAGAGGGGAGAATGGAAGGAAGCGCATTGGAGTTGACGAGGACACTGAGGTCAAGAGCAGGAGCGATGCGAATGTTCATTTTCTGTTCAATAGTTGTCGAGTCCTTTTCCTCCCTTTCCTCCTCATCAGGCATCACAGGTGGTCTGAGCTGCAGAAACAAGAGAAGGAGCTGGGTGGAATTGTCCTGTAGCTCCCCCAACGCAGTCACTAGCCGGTCGAAGAGAGCTCTCCTCCTCGGAGGGTCCATCAACGACCAAGACTTGTTCTTCCCTCCTCTTCCACTTCCGCTTCCGCTTCCACTTCTCATCCCACTTCCTCCGTTTCCATCGTCGCTTCCCCATCCCCTTCCCCCGCTCCCACCTTCCCTATCGGCCTTCTCAGTCTCCTTTCCCACCCCGTATTTACTTTGCATATGTTCTGACTTGATTCTCTCGTACCTCTTCCTCGCCCAGACAGGCTTGAGAGAAGAGATAACCTTTCTGATCCACCCCTCTCTCTCCATTTCTTCTTGCATCAACGCACCAACTACCTCAGCTGCTGCTGTTCTGTTCCTCAGCATGTGAACATTCAACTCGTCCACCTCCTCCTGCAGCTCCTCCTGGATGTCTGCCTCCCTCGCATGCCCTACCTCGATCATCTCTGATATTACCTCCTCCATTTTCTCCTCCACCTTTCTCTTCCTCTCCTCCTCGCACTCATACAGCATCTGCTCGAACTTGGCGACAATCTCTCTCCTAGGACGCATCATGTCCACTAGTTTTTCTACCTTCTCCCCCACCTCGTTCTCCTCCCCCTTCCACGTTTGTCCGAATACCCCCTCGTCCCTCTTTCTTTTTACCTCCAAGTCTTCCAACTCCTCCTCCTCCACCCTCTCCCTCAGCTTCTGCCTCTTCTTCCACTCCGCCTCTGTCGCCGCGGCCTCCTTTTTCTCTCTCCCACTGCTTTGGCGCTTTGCGCCACCTCTTCCTCCATCTTCGACAACTCTCCCTGTAGTTCGACCTGAGCCTTTCGATACTCAGCTATCTTGCTCCCTGAATCCTGTCTCCTCCCCGTCTTCATTTGCCTCAGAGACCCCGTCGCCCCCCCAACGCCCCGTTCTCCGCCTGCGCAATCTCTTTGGCATTCATTCCCAGCTGAGCAGCAATGTTTTTCAACTCGATCGCCATCCCCGCGCTCTTCTCAGTGAGAGCGGCTGCCTTCTTTCCCCTCGTCCCTTCCGCCTCGATTAAAGCCCTTGCCCTATCCTTTGCTCTCGCTGCGGCGTCCTCTTCCTGAGCCAGAAGAATCGAAGACATACGGGGAACGTCCCTTGACTTGGGGGGTAGAAGGCCGAGCATCGTCGCAGCGTTGTCCATCGCCTCTGCATTCGCCTCTAGCATATCCCGGGTGTGTTTGCACTCTCGAGTGACGTTGTCTGCAATGGAAGAGTTGAGGGAGTGACAAAATGAGCGGAACGAAGAAAGAAGCGCAGAGTGCCGGTCAAAGTTTACGTCACGAAGACGAGCGATGCGCGCAGAAATACCTGCAGATACATTTGTGTACTGGTTCAAATCGGTAGAGGAAGACGAAGATGAAGAAAAGGAAGCAGCGAGAGACTTGTGCAGAGTGTCTCTGTTAAGTTTATTGCTCCTACCCACATCACCTTTGTTCAATCCCTCATATTCCTCCTCATCTTCATCCTCCTCATCTAGCTCCCTCCTCCCCCCAATGCCCTCTCTCCTTCTCCCAGCCTCTGCAATTGCGTCCAATGACCTCACTGCCTCTATGTCGTCTACCCCAGGACCCACCTTCTTAGCCTTCTGTCTCCTCTTCCTCTCCAACTCCTTCTCCTTCAACTTCCCGTAAGGGACCCACCCGATCTCATCTCCGTGGGTGCGGACCACCTCATCTGCTTTCTTCTTCCAATCAGCCACCATACTGCTCTCTCCACTAGCCACTCCCACTCCTTTTCCTTTTTCATCCAGACCCATAACACTCAAGTACGCCTCCTCCTGCAATCTCCGTCTCTTCTTTTCCTCCTCCACTCGAGCATGGGTATCCCGTATTCCCTTAGCTAGCTTGGTCTCAGTCCCAAAGGGGATAGTCCTAGCTCCCACCAACACACTCAGCTCACCCTCTTCAAACGTCTTCTTCTTTTTCGAAAACTCCTTTGGCATGTTATGCTCCACAACCAACCTCTTACTCAATTCCTCAGATGGTTTGTAAAGATCAACACCTTCGGGGATCTGGCTGCTGAATTGGATAGTTGAAGTGTTCTTCAGAGTATCGCCATTTCTACGCTCATCCGCAACCTTATAAGCAATTGTGGATTGTAGAGCTGACGACTCAGGATTGAGCTTGTTTTCAAGCGCACTGGACACACTTTTTGTGTTCGATCTATCAACTGATATATCTTGTTGAGACATGGCTATTGATTCTTTCTCGGCTCGAATCGCTCCTCAAACAAAGAACTATTGTAGCACAGACGTTTTTTGTGCTTGTCCTTTTTTTCCTAGATCTATTCAAGAAGGAAATAAACGAGCAAATGAATGGAGAAATATAGTGGTACGTATATTTCTATCCAGTCATTAAAATGGGCATATTCATATACGTACGACATCAACCAGAAGCAGTTAGTAAACGTCTCTTCTCAATTACGCGGAAAGACATACCCCATGAGTTGTATGGCTCCCTTAGCACATACACATTATATTGGAGCAGAATGGCAAGAAACACGTGCACGCAATATGCGAGGTAAAAAATCTCTATCATAAGTAAATATTCCTTATACTGTTGTGTACAATAAACAACAATTGTTCCTTCTCTTGCAATGAAAAAAACCGTCAGATATTTGTGCGCTCATATTTCGATCGATCTTGGTGTCTCTTTTGTTGTTGAAGACTACCCTTCATACTGTGCATATATATTTGATTAATTGAATTAGTATTTCGGTTGTCAGTAGTATGGTATTAATGTGTGTGTATGCTGTTCATCGTATTTTTATTATAAAAACGCATTTACGAGCACTACGGTTCTTCTTTTTTGTGGCGTACAGTGCATACAAAGTCTCTCATCATGGACCTGCATATTTATTAATTCGTTGAGTGTTATAATAAATGCATGTTACCGGCCGAAGCGAATGGGAACTGTTGTGTTTATTAATTGGCAGACTGACGAAAACAAGTAGGAGCTTCCTGATCTAAATGAGAAATTCTCTATTCTGTACTCTCCTACTTTACAGAGTGTAAGTGTGTGCAAGACAATTATCGTAAGGGTTGAGTGATGAAGAAATGAAGCGATATCTAGAGCTCAAGTATGTATATGAATATGTTTGTGCAGTTTATTGTAATTTGTTCTTTAAAGTGTCAAACTGCTAGGATTCTGTTATGAATTACAGTAGACTTCGGTATATGTAAGGACTTGTTGCAGCTGTTTGTATATTTTCATAAAAACTGGCTACGTGGTTGTTTCATAGTGAGCAGCGCTCCATAGTGTAGCTATATTGCAGATACAACTAAAATGTGAGTCAATAAATAGTATGTGCAAATCACTTGCAGTACAATGTTATACATTTATGTGAATGATTTGCACCACGTGTATCCCACCCTTTCAAATTAAAATAAACAAAAGCATGTTCTCGAAAAATTTCATCTATATACTCTTGCATGCTGTGCAATAAATGTTTTCTCCTAGGTCAATTCTGTGTGAGTAAGCCGTGAAATTATATTTTTCTCGAGTATATAATTTCGTTAGAAAAAAAGAAGAGCATCATTATGGCACGATATACTCACTCACGCTCTAAAACATTTACTCGATAGCTACTATGCGTTGTGTGTATAGATCTGCAATGTGTCGAGAGGGAACGCCCAGATTCCTTCTTGTGAAAATTAGAAAGAGATGAACAACTAAAGTAACTTGTGAACAAACTATAAGAATGCACATATGCTTGTATCTTAGATGGAGAATATATCGAAGGTATCTCTGTGAGGTTTTTTATCGAACAAGAGCCTTTTTCTGAATGCGTAAGCACAATCCTGTCTTTAAGTAAGTTGAAGCGACTTAAAGAATTTCGATAGGAGATATTTTCTTTTCAGTTCAACAAGTTAAACAAAATATTCATTAAACCCTGAATACTGGATAATGAAACATTATATACAACAAATGTGATGAAAACAACTTGAAATGCATGTATATTATGTTTTTTCTGTGTTCGGGGCATAAAATATTTGTATGTTTGAGCAGGAAACTCTGTTTTATCGATAGTTGCATGTGTGCCCTGCCGAAAGAGCACGTGGCTTTTTCTCAGATTATAGTTCTAGATGTATATAATCGTACGGAACATATAAGAAAGTACTTAATTTTGTATTTATATTTTATTTTTGGAAATATTTAAATAGGCTTTTTAGTTCTGAAATAAGGAATTTGCAGTCAAGTCAAATCTTCTCCCAGCAACCAAGCACAGGTATGTTGGCAGATATTGTGCGTATGGATCAAAAAAGTGTGAAGCGTGTATTATTTGCATATTTATACGTGAATCAAGATATATTGATATCTTGCTATGAAGTGTGTTAATAGTCCTGCGTTTATCTGCAAAAATATATTCGTCTATTCTCTGATTGGGCTCCTACAGAAAATGGGAAATACCTCAAGTTTATCTGGCGCATTACCTGCAAATTGGGAGCAGCATTGTGACAAAGACAATAATTCAGTGTATATAAATCATGTTGAAAAGCTTGTCACACGCGATAGGCCGACACAAAATGGGGTTAGTTACACGATATGATTGTGAAGTCTGCTGCATGTGCAATCCATTGCATGTATATGATTATTTTGTTTGTTTTCTCACATTCGTATATGTTTCTGGTTATATGCGACAGACAAGCTCTTCTTCTCCGCTTGATTCATTGACACCAGCCTATTCAGAATGCGAGATAGAAAGGCTTCTACATGAGAAGAGCAATACAGATGTGAATGTCTTGTCACCTGCTTTGGCCTCTTTTAGCAAAGACATCTACATAGAAACAATACATGTGTTATGCAGAAAAGACGTGAAGCATGTGCTGCAGAAACAATGAAGAACATATGCTGGCTGAGGCTGAAAGAGCGTTTAAAGTACTTCAAACACTGCAAGCAGAAAAAAAACCAGGAAAAACATGGAAAAAGGCTGAAAGTGATGGGGGGGGGGGGGGGGGGGGGGGGGGGGGGGGGGGGTTTTCAAAACACTCTGCAGATGTGAAAGCTCTAAACAAAAGCTCTAATCGCTGCTGCATGCAGATTTGCACATGCAACAGGCACTTCACAATGCATATCTGCCCATTTTGTGTCGGCTTGTGACAAGCTTTTTCAACATGATTTATATACACTGAATTATTGTCTTTTTTGCTCTGAAAATGCTGCCATTTGAGTTGCAGGTAATGCGCCGGTCACTTTTGAGTATTTTGCATTTTCTGTAGGAATATTTCAGAAGAATAGAATATATTTTTTTTGCAGATAAACGCAGAATATTAACACACTTCATAGAGATATCAATATCTTGATTCACGTATAAATGTGCAAATATTACACGCTTCACACTTTTGATCCGTACACTTTAATAATCTTGTATACCTGTGCTTAATTCAAACTGAAAAATTTGATGACGAGCTGCAAATTCCGCATTTCAGAATGAAAAAAGCCTATTTAAATATTTCCAAAAATAAAATATAAATACAAAATTGAGCCGCATTTGCCGATAATCTGAAAAAGCCACGTGCTGCGAACTTTATGCAACTATCGACAAAACTGATTTTTAACTTCAAGTATACCCCGAACTGCAGAAAAAATACATGGCTGTACATGCATTTCAAGTCATAATGTTTCATTATCAATATTCGGGGCTGAAGAATATTTTGTTTAACTTGTTGAACTGAAAAAATATCTCCTATCGAAATTTAAGTCGCTTCAGTTGTAGCGCATTCGAAAAGGCTCTTGTTCGATAAAGAACCTCACATGCCTTCATTGTATTTTTCCATCTAAGATACAACAAGTGTGCACATTCTTGCAGTTTGTTCACAAGTTACTTTAGTTGTTCATTCTTTCTAGCCTGCAAGAAGGAATCTGGGCGCTCCCTCGACATTGCAGATCTATACACACAATTTATAGTAGCTATCAGTAAATGTTTTTAGAGTGTGAGTGAGTATATCATTATATAGCTCTAACGAAGTACTCGGAAAAATATATTTCACAGCTTACTCACACAGAATTAATTGACCTAGGAAATGTTGCAACATGCAAATTATATAGATAAATTTTTCGAGAACATGCTTTTGTTTATTTTAATTTGAAAAGTGGGGCAAATCATTCACATAAATGTATAACATTGTACTACTATGATTTTGCATACGATGCATTTTATTTGTATCTACCAATACACTATGGAGCGCTGTCACTATGAAACGACCACGTAGCCGGTTTTATGAAAATATACAAACAGCTGCAACAAATCGCAGCATATACCGAGTCTACTGTAATTCATAACAGAATCCTGATTTGACACTTTAAAAGAACAAATTACAGTACAGGCATATTCATATACATACTGAGCTCTGGACATCGCTTCATTCTTCGTCACTCAACACCCATTGTCATCTTGGCACACACTTACACTCTCTGTAAAAAGTAGGAGGAAATTTTGAATGATTTCTCATTTAAGGTAGGAAGCTCTACTTGTTTTCATCAGTCTCTTGCCAATTAATAAACGCAACAATTCCGGTCGCTTCGTATTTGACATGCATTTATAACACTCAACGAATTAATAAATATGCTGAATACATGATGAGACTTTGTATGCACTGTACATATTTCATAAATGCGTTTTTATAGTAAAACACGATGAACTGTACCGCACACATTAATGCCATACTACTGACAGCCGAATACTAATTCAATTAATCGAATACCATATGCACAGTATGAAGGGGTAGTCTTCAACAACAAATGAGACACCAAGATCGATCGAGCACAAATATCTGACCGGTTTTCATTGCAAGGAACAATTGTTGGAACATTGTACACAACGGTATAAGAGATATTTACTTATGATAAGGATTTTTTACCTCGCATATTGCGTGCACGTGAACTCTTGCCATTCTGCTAATGTGTATGTGCCCAAAGAGCCATACATGGGGTATGTCACTTCCGCATGTGAGAGAGACGTTTACTAACTGCGGATCGTACATATATAATTATGCCCATTTTAATGACTGGATAAATATACGTACCACTATATTTCTCCATTCGTGCTCGTTTATTTCCTTCTTGGTAGATCTAGGAAAAAGTTGTACAAAAACGTCTGAAATGCAATAAGTTCTTTGTTTGAGGAAGCCGGAAAATCCAATATACATCTCAACAAGATATATCAGTTGGAACCGAACACAAAAAGTGTGCCCGTCGCCGAAAAGCTCAATCTGAGATCGTCAACTCTACAATCCGTTTATGGGTTACTTGGTGAGCATTAAATGGCGATTGCGCGCGTCGCTCGTCTTCGTGACGTAAACTTTGACCGGGACTCTGTGCTTCTTTCTTCGTTTCCGCTCATTTTGTCCGCTCAACCTCTTCTTCTTGCGGGCTGTCCTCGAGTGCAAACACACCCGGGATATGCTAGAGGCGAATGCCGAGATGGACGGCGCTGCGATGATGCTCGGCCTCTGCCCCCAAGTGGGGACGTTCCCATGTGTGATTCTTCTGGCTCAGAGGGACGCCGCGCTTGAGCAAAGGATAGGGCGGGCTTTAATCGAGGCGGAAGGGACGAGGGGAAAGAAGGCAGCCGCTCTCACTATGAGAAGAGCGCGGGATGGCGATCGGAGTTTGGAAAAAAAAACATTGCTGCTCAGCTGGGAATGAATGCCAAAGATTGCGCGAGGCGGAGAACGGGGCGTTGCGAGGGGGGGGGCGACGGGGTCTCGGGGCAGCAAATGAAGACGGGGGGAGGGCAATACGGGATTCAGGGAGCAAGATATCGAGTGTCGAAGGCTCAGGTCGAACTTCTGCGGGAGAGTTGTCGGATGGAGGAAGAGGTGCGCAACGCCAAAGCAGCGGGGGAAGGGGATGGGGAAGCGACGATGGAAACGGGAGGAAGTGGGATGAGAAGTGGAAGCGGAAGCGGAAGTGGAAGAGGAGGGAAGAACAAGTCTTGGTCGTTGATGGACCCTCCGAGGAGGAGCTCTCTTCGACCGGCTAGTGACTGCGTTGGGGGAGCTACAGGACAATTCCACTCCAGCCTCTTCTCTTGTTTCTGCAGCTCAGACCACCTGTGATGCCTGATGAGGAAAGGGAGGAAAAGGACTCGACAACTATTGAACAGAAAATGAACATTCGCATCGCTCCTGCTCTTTGACCTCAGTGTCCTCGTCAACTCCAATGCGCTTCCTTCCATTCTCCTCTCCTCCCCCTTTCCGGGTCTCTCTCTCCCGGTATCACATCTTCTGCTTCCAGTCCCATCCCCTTTGTCTTCCTCGTCTGCATCTGCCTCGGCTTCTTCGTCTTTTTCCTCCTCCTTCTCGTCTGATTTTTCCTTGGGGCCAGAGGCAGGGGATGCGAGACGAAGGAGAAGTACAAGAAGGCATACCACCAAAGCATGCTAGATAAGGCAGTGGAGAAGGGTGGTGGAGGGACATGAGCTTTACATCGGACAACGTGAAGCGCATGAGGAAGAGGATTAGAGAGATTCATTCCTCGACAAGAAGGTGACAGATGACGAAGGAACTCAAGAGCCGAGCGAATGAGACACAACTCAGAGAAGCGGTCGCCGTCTGCGTTGAAAACCAGCTGCTCTCTCTCGGGGTGAAGGCGCCTGAGGAGGTGGAGAGGGAGGTGGAACGGGAGTTTGGGATGATGGAGCGTTCGGTGCACGTGTTCTACTCGTCCCTCGTCGACGTGATCGAGGAAAAGTTCCCTAAGGAGTACTCGCTCTTCTTCACCCGCACACTTGGAGGGCGTATGTGTGAATCTTGTCCACGCAGCAGTCACTGGGTGGGAGACAGCGGTAGGGGAGGTCACAAGGTGCGAGAGCTTCTACCCGACCCCAACGTCTCCTTCAACTTTGTATGGAGGAGCACTGGAGGAGAGCAAAACAGTAGCCGGGATCCTCACCGGAGCAATCGAGCAAGCACCCTCTCCCGATATTTTGCCTTCTTCTTTCCTCGACTTCTCTTCAGTGATTGGAGAGGGAGTGAGCTCAAGTTCCATACACCGTGAGTGGAGGAAGAGCGTAGACGTGGTGAATGAGGAATATGTGAAGACCATCACTGCCAATGCAGAGAAGAACGCCTCTGCCCTTGCCAATTTCCGTCTGAGGTTCTCTTCCGACGCAGAGTCCATCTCCGTCGTGCTGTGATGAAACCCCTTCGCTTCCCTTATCGCGGTGGTCGATGCTACCAAATCAGAGTTCTCTGCGATTCAGGCAGCTCTTCCCTTGATCCCCAAGACTACGCATAAGAACAAGAAGAACGCTCTTAATCTCATCCTCTCTGCCCTCCGCTCACTCACCCACTCCCTACTCCTCCGGGTCCTCCTCCGCATCATCTTCCTCGGTCCCCAACCCTGGTTCTGCGGGGGTGAGGGCGGATGGAAAGAGAGACGAAAGCAAAGAGGCGAGGCGGAGGAGGGGGCGGAGGAAGAACTCAACGCAGATGAACAGCTATTCAAGTTGGAGACCGGCACATTCGAACACGACTTGAAGGGAGTGAAAAGGAAGTTGAACAAACTGAATAAGCTCATTT